>AWOL01S0020822.1:35712-49955 GCA_000715115.1 Nicotiana otophora
GCCTTGCATATATTCCAGTTGGTGAGAGACCGTTTGCATTGGATGTTCAGGCCTTGGCCAACCAGTTCATGAGGTTAGACGTTTCTGAGCCCAACCGTGTTCTAGCTTGTACAGTTGCTCGGTCTTCTTTGTTTGAGCGCATCAGAGATCGGCAGGATGACGATCCTCATTTACTTGTCCTATAGACACAGTGCAGCACTGTGGTGCCAAGCAGGTTACTATTGGAGATGACGGAGTTTTGAGGATGCAGGGTCGTATTTGTGTGACTAATATGGATGGGCTTCGTGAGTTGATTATTGAGGAGGCTCACAGTTCTCGGTATTCTATTCACCCGGGTGCTGCCAAGATGTACCAGGACCTGCGGTAGCATTATTGGGGGAGGAAGATAAAGAGAGATATAGTTGCTTATGTGGCTTGGTGCTTGAATTGTCAGTAGGTGAAATATGAGCATCAGAGACCCGGTGGTTTGCTTCAGCAGATGAAGATTCCTGAGTGGAAGTGGGAGCGTATCACTATGGACTTTGTTATTGGACTCCCACGGACTCAGAGGAAGTTCGACACCGTGTGGGTTATTGTGTATAGGCTGACTAAGTCAGCGCACTTCATTCCTGTGGCAGTTACCTGTTCCTCAGAGCGGTTAGCAGAGATTTATATTCGAGAGATCGTCCGTCTTCATGGTGTGCCCGTGCCTATCATTTCTGATCGAGGTACGTAGTTTACCTCCCACTTTTGGAGGGCAGTACAATGTAAGTTGGGTACGCGTGTTGAGTTGAGCACAACATTTCATCCTCAGACAGACGGGCAATTCGAGCATACTATTCAGATCTTAGAGAATATGCTACATGCTTGTGTTATAGACTTCATAGGATTGTGGGATCAGTTTTTTCCCCTTGCAGAGTTCGCCTACAATAATAGCTACCAGTCAAGCTTTTAGATGGATCCCTATGATGCATTATATGGTAGATGGTACAGGTCGCCAGTTGGGTGGTTTGAGCCGAGGGAGGCTCGGTTGTTGAGTACATATTTAGTACAGGAGGCCTTGGACAAGGTCAAGATTATTCAGGATCGACTTTGCACAGCTCAGTCCAGGAAGAAGAGTTATGTCTTCCGTAGAGTTCGTGATGTTGCATTCATGGTCGGAGAGAGAGTGTTACTTCGGGTATCACCCATGAAGGGTGTAATGAGGTGCAGAAAGAAGGGCAAGTTGAGCCATAGGTATATCGGATCTTTTGCGATTCTGGAGAGAGTGTGAGAGGTGGCTTACAGGCTTGCGTTGCCACCTAGTTTAGCAGCTGTTCATTCGGTATTCCATGTGTCCATGCTTCAAAAGTATCACGACGATCCGTCCCATGTGTTAGATTTCAGCTCTGTCCAACTGGACAAGGATTTGACTTACGAGGAGGAGCCGGTGGCAATTCGAGCCCGACAAGTTCGCCAGTTGATATCAAAGAGTTACCCTTCAGTTCGAGTGCAGTGGAGAGGTCAGCCTGTTGAGGCAGCTACTTAGGAGTCCGAGTCCGATATGCGGAGTAGATATCCCCACCTTTTCACCAGCCCAGGTACTTTTCTATGTCCGTTCGAGGACGAACGATTGTTTTAGAGGCGGACTCTATCAACTGGGGGAGTAGATCTTACCTGGTCTGGAACCTCATTAGATCGCATTCTCACCATCTGTGAGAGAATAAGAGAGAGATATTTAGTACTACATCAATTGAACGATGGAAGATGAAGAAAGGTAATTTCCTAACACCCTATAGCCTCTCGAACATAAGTACAGACGTCTCCATACCGATCCGCAAGACTCTATTAGGTCTGCTCATAATTTGTGAGACCTACGTGAACCTAGTGCTCTGATACCATGTTATCGCGACCCAATTTCACTTATAGGTCGTGATGGCGCCCAACACTACAGCTAGGCAAGCCAACTAGTAATTTAAACCCATGTTCAATTATTTAAAAATTAACCAAGTAATTAAACGCTTCTTAATAGCAGAAATTTAAAACAATATGAAACGATTCTAGTAAATTAAAATAATCGAGAAAATAATAAAATTCAAAAATTCTACTAGTGTGTGTGCTAAGACCTGGTGTCACAAGTGTATGAGCATATAGTAGATTATACAAAAATTATAAAGATTGTCTGAAATGAAATAGACAGAATAACATTTCCAGAAGAGGCACTAGTTGCTGCAGAACGGCTCAAAACGCAGCTCACCACTAAGCCTCTGGATAATGCGGGTGCGCGCCGATAGGTCCAACGATAGCACCTGTCTCAGGTCCTGCACAAAAAGTGCAGCAAGTGTAGCATGAGTACGTAAACAACGTGTACCCAGTAAGTATCAAGCCTAATCTCGAAGAGGTAGAGACGAGATGGCCGATTTTAACACTCACTAAGGGTCAATAATAATAATTGAAATAAAACTAGAATACCTAAATCAACATGATTCACAGAGTTAACAATAATTTTATTTAACCAGAAAAAATAATTAAATTCCTTCAAATGCAATAATTTTTAATTTATTAATTAAATTCACAAGCTGCAATAAATAGTAAGGTATCGAGTAATTATTACTATTAGGCACGATTTCTGCCGAGGTTGTACGGCCTAATCCATAGTATCGTGTACACTACCGAGGGACGTGCGACGCGATCCATAGATGCATCTATATTGCCGAGGCGTTCGGCCCGCTCCACAAGAAAGGAGGACATTTTCTTATGTACCTCCGGAAGGAGAGTATATTTATTATAAGATTAATTCGAGAAGATGAACAATTTCTTTTAACAATTAATTAATTTAAGCAGAAAAACTAAGTATATTAGATTTCCATCTTCTACTATATTTTTCTAACAATTCACAATATATTACAAATAATTTAATTAAATAAAGAATACAATTTACACATGTAATTCATGATTTGAGTCCTAAACTACCCGGACTTTAGCATAAATAGTAGCTACACACGGACTCTCGTCACCTCGTGCGTACGTAGCCCCCACAATTAACAACAATTATTAATTTAATCACATATAGGATAAATTCCCCCTCACAAGATTAGACAAGAGACTTACCTTGTCTCTAGGTCCGCTTTCCGGTCAAAATATCGCGTAAAAACCTCAATTCAGTACTGCAACTATCCAAAAATTATATAAAATAATTAATACATGTTCAATAATTCGAAATTCATCTATTAAATAAATTACCCTATCCAAAATGGTAAAATTCCTAAAATTCGCCCCGGGCCCACGTGCCCGGATTCCGAAAATTTTCGGATGAAAACATTACCCATAATCTCAAGAACTCAAATATATAATTTCTATCTAATTCCATAATCATTTTCGTTGTTAAAATCTTATTTTTATACAAATCTAGGTTTTTCACCTAAACCCTTGATTTCTAAGATTTACCGGTTATAATCAACCCATAATCTATGTATTTAACTCAAGGTGTGTAGAATTAACTTACCTCCAAGTTGTTAGTTGAAATTCCCTCTCAAAAAGCTCTTAAATCTCCCAAACATGGAAGAAAAACGGACAAAAAAAAGGACTGAGCTTCGTCCGTTTTAAGGTTCTGTCCAAGCAGGTTTTTTGCACCTACGAAGGAGTACCGCACCTGCAGAAAAGCTTCGCATGTGCGAGTTTTTCCTCGCTGCCAAGCTTCGCATCTGCGCCCATTTTCTCGCACATGCGCGTTCGCAAGTGCACCCAAAGTTTCGCACCTGCGGTGGCAGACTTGCTCCTCAGATTCGCACTTGTGGCTGCCCATACGCAGGTGCGATCATACCAGAAGCTGGAAGCTTCAGCTCTTCTTCAAAATTCCAAAATTGATCTGAGCCTCGTCCGGTTAACACTGGGGCTCCGGGTGGCCCGCCCGAATATAGCAACAGGTTTGAAATCGTAAAACGGACTCGCTCGAACTCTCGCAACGTGTAAAACAACATCAAATCTAAGAATCATACCCCCAAACCAAATTGATTTAACTTAGAAATTTCAAATTCTTCAAACTTACTCCGAACGCGCCGAAATATACTTATACTACTCGGAATGACACCAAATTTTGCGTGCAAGTCTTAAATCACTATACAGAGCTATTCTAAGACTCGAAATTCCAAACGGACTTCAATTTATCCAAAACTTACCCCAAACCAAATTTCAAGAACCTTAAGCCTTAATAGCTAGCTTTATTATTAAGCGCCAAAATGCTCTCAGGTTATCCAAAACCCGATTCGAATATACGCCCAAGTCCGAAATCATCATACGAACATATTGGAACCGTCAAATCCCGATTCCGGGGTCGTTTTTTAAAATGTTGACTGAAGTCAAACTTGACTTTTTATAGCCAAACTAAGGAACCAATTGTTCTAATTTCAACCTGATCACTTTCAAATTCTGAACCAACCATCCCCGCAAGTCATAAATTATTAAAAGCACATTTGGAAAGTTTTATTTAGGGCACGGGGTTCTAAAAGTCAAACTGACCGGTTGAATCATTACACGAAGCTTACGAAAAAATGCTAGTTGAACTTGCGAAAGATTCTACTTCGTCCGGAAGCGGTGATGACCAAGCTTCTTTTTCAGCACCACCAACGGAAATTCCTCCGGACCTTAATGGATTTATGAAGTTTGTAAGAGACACCATGTAACTTGTATGAACAAAAATTAGTATGTATTATGTAACTTATATTTTGGCACATCTTGATTAGTTTCTTTTTCTTCTCAATGGTGGCATTAGTACCTTGTTGTGCTCATTCCATAGGGGAGGAGGAAGACTAAGAAAGATATTGTCATATTTTTTTAATGCTATAATAAAATTATAACGCATTGCTTTGAATATCTCTTTACAATATTTTTGTCTTTAAATTTGAATTAAAAAATTTAGGTCACAATTCTATAATAAAATTTAGGCAAAATGCCTTAACACCCCCTAAACTTGACGCGGATTATTAGTTACAACCTTAAACTATTCGTGGTCTTAATTACCCCCCTCAACTTGGCCTTTTGAGAGCCATTACCCTCCTGGACGCTGATGTGGCAAAGAGTGTGGGTGCACTTGCCTGCCACATGAACTTTTCTGTATATGTGGCATTTTTTTTAAAATAAAATATATTTTTACCTTTTTAAGTATGTTACTTTTTTGGATAATTTTTTTCGAATATAATCTATATATTTATATAATTGAGGGGCATTGGGGAGGTGATGTGGCATGCTCTAATAACAGAATTCACAGTTATCTTTTTCCCCAAATTTTTGCTATTTTCTCCTTTGTTTTGATTTATTTATGTGATATTTGTAAAAGCCCAAAAGACACCACTGTAAACGTTTGGTCCAGGCTACAACAATCCGAAATGTCACGATTATTACACAAACGAATAATTAAAGAAACATTTCAGTTACAAATCAACTTTCTTTATATTAATGATACTTAATACTAATTTTATTACAAGATTTATTGTACTTCACAATATTATAACTGATGCTTTTCAGTCACTCAGAGGACCACAATATTAAAGAAATATTTCAGTCACTCAGAGGACCACGAGAAACTAACTGTGATTTTTCCACGGTAGTTGGATTTATGGAATATGACGATTCATTTACCTTTTCAATTCATGTTTCTGCAATTAATTCTACCATGTTTACTGTCATGCTTTCTGTATTTTTTAACTTCATTACCGCTCCTGAAGCCTGAACGTATTATTAACTTACTCTATTTCCTCTTGTAGAAGAACCTATACCTATGCTTAATCACGTATTACATTTTCATGTTTTTGCTTTGTTGTTTCTCTATTTGAAAGTCCATTGGCTTTGTAGTTATTTGTTGTTCGACACTTGACCGTTAAATTGAACACAACTTTTAATTCAAGAAGATTTTAGTATTTCATTAACCTTTATGGCTTAAATCAAAATGAAACAATGACAGACAAATTTTTGATAAAATAATTGAATCATTAAATCTACAACTGTTACTATTCTTATGATCTTCTTGGCCTTCGAGGTATCCCGAGTCTGGAGTCTGTGATAACATGAATTTATAGCCGAGAATGATCAGTGTCGAAATAGTATGAGAATCTATTTCGAAAAAGAATAATGTGTAAGAAAATCTGGCGTAAAAATATTTGTTTGGTTATTTTGGATGAGAAATAGTTCCAATATGCCGTGAAAAGGGGCTCAGTATGGGAGAAGTTGAAAAAGTAATGGATGAAAATGAAGGGAATGAAAGAGAAAATAAAAGGGAAACAAAGAGAGAGAGGATACAAGAAACGAGAGGGAAGAAACGAAAAAGAATTGTTGAAGAGTCGAATTGCATCCATCACGTATGACCACATATGTTTCTATTTTTTCCTATATATATTTTAAGTAGAAAATAAAAAAATGACGTAAATTAATTTCATTTTCTTCTGAGTTCTTCCAAAATTAATTGCAGCCTCCTAAATTTTGTAAGCAATTTAATTTTAACATTATATTTACTCATAATGATAAGCTTTTATGATTACACAAATATTATAATATATTTAGGATTATAAATTCCAACTTTTAAAAGTCCAATACTCCACAGATATTATAAAATACATAAGGACTCAAGTTTTAAAAATCATTATTTCTTTCTTACACTTGATGTCGCTTCCAATTATGCAAGAATAATCTAAATAGAGTGGATAAACTAAAATAAGAAAAGTTAGATAGCATACTTAAAAATATTAAATCTTTGTAAAATAAAAAAAAATTCGAGATGTTTAATTATGTCTAATTACCTTCATGCAGAGTAGAATTTCTAAGTTTTGAGATAGGGCCTTTTCTATTTATCTTTTCTACCTTGTATATGAATTGCTTATTTATTTATTTGTATTTTTTCTCTAACAGCATAAAGAGGCAAGATGATATGTGAAAGTTATAGATTGCTTCTCAAATTAGAAGCTTTGCTGCTTTTTACCGTTGGTATATATATATATATATCATGATTGTTATTCTAATACATCAGTTCTACTATGATTTATGTTGTATTCTTGAGTAAGGTGGCAAAGACACTACATTTTTTTTCTTTTTTCTTTTTTCTCTCATGGCTGGTACCGCGCAAAGCGCGGATATATATCCTAGTTTATAATAAAACTTGGATAGAACTACATTATTTAGGCTAATTATTTTTATTTGGCTAAAAATAAAGTCTCAGTTAATCGTTTTTTGAATTTAACCTAAAAATAAAGATTTATACAATTGAAAGAAATAGTCAAGACATCTAAAAAGTTATAAAAAAAATACAGATGACTTTTCGTTTCTTCTGACATCAGGCACTTCGAATTGGATTATGAAAACTCCGGTTCAATTTTTCGGTTATGAAATACCAAACCAAATAATCTCAGTTTGGTTTGTTTCTTAGAGATTTCAGATTAATTGGTTTAGTTATTTTGAAATTTCTGTTTAAACCTATGGACATCTTCTGACAAGAAATAATGGACCTCTAAATAAAGTATTTATGTAAATTGCGCCTAATTACCTCATTCCCATTATATTCATCTGAAAATTTGATAATTGTAAGTACAAATGTAAATCCTTGATATGACAAAAGGATTGCAAGAAGAAAAAATTTTAAAAAAAAAGTATGAGATAACTATCATGAGTATATGTTATAAATAGTCAATTGAAATAAATAGTCAAGGCATTTAAAAAGTTATAAAAAAAAATATACATGACTATTTATTTCAATTGTATAAATCTTTATTTTCAGATCAAATTCAAAAAAAAATTAACTAAGATTTTATTATTTTTAGCCAAATAAAAATATTTAGCCTAAATAATGTAGTTCTATCCAAGTTTTATAATAAATTGTATTCGAAAAAAATTATCCAAAAAAATAACATACTTAAAAAGGTAAAAATATATCTTATTTAAAAAAATATCACATATACAGAAAAATCCACGTGGCAGGCGAGTGCACCCACACTCTTTGCCACATCAGCGTCAAAGGGGTAATGGCTTTCAAAAGGCCAAGTTGAGGGGGGTAATTAAGACCACGAATAGTTTAAGGTTGTAACTAATAATCCGTATCAAGTTTAGGGGGGTGTTAAGGTATTTTGCCTAAATTTTACAAGGAATTGCCTTAGATATTTTTATTAACATCTTTTTTTCTCTAATTTCTATAAAATTTCAAAAACAAAAAAATTGTTGGACCCACTTGGGCCGACTTAGCTCGCGGGCCGGGACCGTTTAGCCCGGGACTATTAGTTCGTGGGCCCGATCTCAGGCCGGTTCCTACAAAAAGACCATCAGAACCGGGATCGTGAGGCCCATTTAAATTGGGATCGAGACCGTTTGGATCGGCCTACTTAGACCCGAAACCGGCCCACATGCCACCCTTAGATTGAGGGAACGTGAGTTTGCTTGTGTTTATCTTTTGTCAACAGAGAGGAACATGTACCTCTTTCAAGGGAAGAGTAAACCCAAGAGGTACTACCTCTTGTCCACTTAAATTGATTTTTTAGTTTTTTTTTGTAATTCGTAATATTTGATATTTTCAAATATCAAGAAGTAATTAACTTTTTTTTCTAAAGTTATCTTTGGATTAAAGAGTCTATTAGTATTTGTTGTATTTTCAATAAACGAATTAAGATTGTGCAGTCAAAGTTGTGTATTAGCCTGTTTAGCCAAGCTTTTAAAAGAAAAAAAGTGTTTTTGAGTAGAAGCAGAAGCAGTTTTGGAGAAACAGAAAAAAGTAGCTTCTTATGAGAAGCACTTTTAAGAATAATACACTTAGAAACACTTTTTAAAAGTTTGGTCAAACACAAATTGTTGCTTAGAAGTACTTTTCAAATTAATTGGCCAAACACAAATTGCAGTTTAAAAGTACTTTTCAAATTAATTAGTCAAACACCAATTGTTTTTCACCAAAAATACTTTTGAAAAAAACACTTTTGAAAAAAAATATTTTTCAAAATATACTGATTTTTCCAGTTTGGCCAAATAAGATATATACCTAGGAAGTTGAAATTGGGGGCTTTTCTAACCTCTTGCTTAGGCATCTCAAGATTTTATTTAGGGGGATCCTGGCCCATAAATGGTACAATATAGAAACAGAGAAGGACGATCTCTGTCAATAGTCCTTCATTTGAGAACATTATGTTTGCAGAAAATTTGGAAGGACTAATTATGATCTTCTTTTTTCTGTTTGGCATTCTGATACTATATGTATAAAATTTTGGGATATGAAAAGGAATGAGTGGTTGTCTAGAGAAAGTTCCTTGGTTTGAAGTACTAGGATAAGAGTACATTCTTTTTAAATGTGATGTTATCGTTATCATTTTATTGATGAGCTGCAGCCTGCAAATCAGTTAAGTAAGTATTACTTTAGTTAAACAAAATAAATAATTCATGAACATAAAAACCAAGAGCATACACACAATATTGAGATTTACTCATATGAAACTATCAAACATAAGTTTCAATATTTACCCCATGAAAATTGATGTGCAAGACCAAGAAGGAATCTTTCTCTTTCTCTGCCTTTTAGAGGATGTATTAGGAAAAATAATACTATATGTATTAGTTTTTGTATTATTAACCCTTTTATTTATAGTATGTTTTTCAACATATCTGTAATTAATCTAAATCTCTCGAAATATGTACAATAGTGGATTTGTTAACCTCCAACAAAAATATTTGCAATCTTCAATAATGACAGCGAGTAGGCAGTCCATCTCTACTTTTACTTCTTTATATGCCCCCATTTCTGCACTTACCCTTATAATTGAAAAGTATTAAACTAAAGTTTATAAAAAAGAACTAGCTAAATCAACTCCACAACTTCTAAGCATGTGTAGAAAACCATTGCATTGACTTTTCGGTTGCATATTAAATTGCATTTGAGGAATCAAACTAAAATCCAACAACTAAACAAAATAAAGAATGTCAAAGGAAACGTTCTCGGCAAGCTTAAAGTTTGCAGAAAACCAGCTTTTATATAAATGACCATTGCAATTCCAAATGTTTCAAACCAAGATACTTTCTCTAGACAAACACTCCTTATTCCTCTTCATATTCCAAATTTCTATACATAGTATCAGAATGCAAAAAAGCAAAAAGAATATCATAATTAGTCCTTCCAAATTTTCTGCAAATATAGTTTTCTCAAATGAAGAACTATTGACAGAAATCCTCCTACATCTGCCTGTAAAATCTCTCATCCAATGCAAATGCATATCCAAAAAATGGCGTTCTTTAATCTCTAGTCCTCACTTCACACGCCTCAGAATTCCCCGTTTCAGCTCTGCTCGAGGCATTTTCTTGTACCATTCTTCATTTTTAACCAACCCTTTTCACAAATTTGTGTCTTTTAACTTAGAAAATCCAATTCCAGCACCATTCCTAAAGTTCCCTTTTCTACAACATGACTCTCCTAAAATCTTTATTATGCAGTCTTGCAATGGACTTTTGCTTTGCTCTACCAAACATAATCCATTCACATTTAATGAGGATTACTATATATTCAACCCGACTACTCAACAATTCATCACACTTCCTAAAGCAGGAGGGGATGTTATTGGGATGAGTTTAGCCTTTGATCCGTGGAAATCGCCTCATTACAAAGTCATCTGTCTCCGAATTTCTGAACTGGAACCTGAGAACCAGATTGAGATTTACTCATCCGAATCAAAGAAATGGAGAGTTTCTGGTCCATCTTTCCCTAAACGTTACGATATAAGTTTCAGACATGGACTAGTTTACTGGAATGGAGCCATTTATGTGTCATGTAACAAACGTTTCAATTTGGAACAAGAAAAGTTTGAAGAATTTCCTATGCCTAATTGCTTTGATGGACAACAGTTGGATAAAGAGGATCATAGGATTGTCTATTTTGGAGAGTCCTATGGCCATTTGCACTTAATACAAGTGAGTCGCGAGAAACTAACTTTGTACAATATTTACGAGATGAAAAATGATGGTACTGAGTGGTTCTTGAAATACGAAGTGAATGTTGAAGATGTTGTGTTAGCATATCCTAGGATAATTCGACGTTACCTTGAGCCAACAGATTTTCATTACTATGCAATGGTTGTGGTTAATGTTGTAAGAGGAGAGAAAGAGGAGGATACTTTCTTGGTTTTGCATATTCCTGAAATGGCCATTCTACGTTACAATTTGGCAGATAAGTTATTCCATATGCTCTGTGATTTTGATAGTGGCCAAGATAATGGTATTCTTGAGGAATTTGATGAAGAACTTGCTGTGTGTCTTCATTTTCATAGCTCAAGCACTTACCAATATATTGAATCTACCTATTATTGGTAAGTCCATTTGTCCGCAGGAGCTTAGTGCACCGGCTACCTTTTTATGCTGTCATAACCAATCAATTATATGGTCAAAACAAAGAAGTAATTTGCAGTGCATTTATGTTCTTATCCGGACTGAGATATATTAAGTATAAACCCTCACTTGTTGCAATAGTACTATACTTGTATTTTCTTATTCACGGTTCTTTACTATTACATGTTGTGTCTTTAACAATCTCTTTACCTTCATAAGGTACGGACAGAGTACACTAGGTATGTTATTGTTGAAGTGCGTCATGTAATACAGAATATGAAACTGTCATTGAATGGTATTTAACAAAAATGGAATTGAGTTTTTGATTAAATGAGCTAGTCTAGAGGTACCTCTAAGAATCCATTTAAAATCTCAAAATTTTCATTCGACATGAGATCATTCTTTCTCCCAAGTATTAGACAATTTTAACATTCTTGACTGTTATAAAAAGGACATGATTTGGTATAAGATCCAACTTACCTCTTTTTTTGAAAGAAGAAAAGCTGACATTCCTTGTATTGGATAATTTAAGGATACTAGTACTAATCAAAGGAAATTGAGATACCCAAATAAACCAAATTTGGCATCCTACCATCAAAATTCTGTTAACATCATATAAGGGCTCACAATAAAGTCAAAGCGGACAAGAGAAACTGCAGTGCAATATCTAAAATTGATCAAAACTTTAGACTTCGACAGGTCAAGAAATGGTAAAGAAACAACAAGTTCTTAAAATTTTCCAGTACCTAATCACAATCTAAGGAAAAAACATCAAGCCTTCCATCTTCAAAGATCTTGCACGCTCAAACCTACAAATCAAAATGTATTCAAATCATTAGATTCATGTACTTAACTAAACTACGCAAACTCAGTAACAATAGAGCAGATAAACTTACCAAATGGAGGAAGGTAACTAAAATGTCACTGAGAGATAAGTATATACCTGGAGGTAGTGACTGCTTCAACTTGTCGGCCTTCTCAAAGTCGGACACACAGAGTGTGTAGAGGTACTTGGAGCAGCGAACCTTGAACTTGACCATATCCTTGTTCTTCTTTATCTTGACGGATCGTGCATCCTTCCTCCTTGCTGTGAGAAGGAAATCCTTGATTTCGTGGATTTGCTTCGGCTGAAAAAAATTATTCAGTTAAAACATTCACTCTCTAATACAAGGATTAAAAAAATGCACAAAGTAGTCTTAAACAAGTTCCGATACAGATTCTCAACAAATTAACTGGTAATGAAATGTTTGCCTGTCTAACAAGTAGGAACTAATCTATAAGAATGGTTCAGTTAAACATTCACTCTCTCACGCAACGATATAAAAAATGCACCAAGTACTCGTAAGCAAGTTAGGATACACAATCTCAACAAATCAAATGGTAATGACATGTTTGTCTGCCTAATGAGTAAGAACTAATGTATCTCGGACAACAACAACAATTACAACGACTTAATCATAAACAAGTTGGGGTCAGCTATATGACCGCTCACTGATCCTGTTACTCTATAATGAAACTCAGCTCGAGCCAATATTATATGCAAATACAAAGAAAAAGTTCTACAAGTAACCTATATCTTCTAAAAGTATAAATCTCTGTTAAAAGCACTCTTACCTAATTTCAAAGTGCTAACATGTCTAAAACATATTCTCAAATAATCTATCTAGGACAAGGCGAAAAGAAAACATGATTTCTCATTTATCTAATTATAGGCTGTAACAGAACAAGAAAAAGCACATATAACCATTGCATTATACTTCTATTATCCAAAAACCTTAACACAACAAAATCAATTAATAACTAACAGCTAAAATCTCCAACACAAGTCCTGATATAACCATTACATTATACTTATATATATCCAAAAACCTTAACACAAAATCACTTAACTTCCATTAACCCACAAATAAACTACCAATCTAAATTAATTAAATATATATATATAATAATTAACAATACCCAACTCCAAAGATCCATTTTTTACCCCATAAAAACCACCCCTTTCTACTAATATAATCAAGAATGCCTAGCAAATGTACACATAACAAGAAAAGTTAAAACAAAAAATAAGAGTAACTATTACCATAATTGGGTCTTCGGGTTAGGGTTTGTTGTTGCTGTGCTGCTGCTGCTGCTGCTGCTGCCAAAGACGAGAGAAAGAAAGAAGCAGTAATGTATAAATGGGGTTACTAATAAAACCCTAAGTTATTAATTTCCAATTTTATCCCTAGCCCGGAACCGATACCGGGACCGGCCAGCCCACTAAGAGCCCGACAGGCCTGGCACATTAACCCACCAAAATATCTCTTTTTAGGCCTACTAGCCGTTGGGCAACGGCCCAAAACGGTTATATTTTATTTTACCATTTACTTTTGAAATATTTTATTTTAGCTCCAAATTCCAACTATAAATACCTTTAACTCTATATTTTTCCTCACAACAATCTCTCATTCTTTCTAAATTCTCTTTTCTGTCTCATAAACTGTTGCTGTTAAGATTCAACAATATTCAGAGCTGTCGATTAATATTTTTCTCGTCTCACAACCAAACTTCTCAATTATTTTTCGGTGTTTGAAGTTAGCAAGAGCGAGCTTTAACAATTTACGGTTATATTTCTTTCTGTTTTTGATACGGCATTTTGGTACATTCGTTCCAACTCTTCTTACTTTACTACTTTTGTATTTAACTCTCATATTTGTTTCTTTATCTTTGAATTTTTAGTTTTTGTTATTTTATTTGGATTATGGCTTCAAATAAAAGTATGTTTGGTAAGGAAAAGGGTAAGAATAAAGGTAAAACACCAGTTAGTAGTAGTAGTTCTGTTAATCAACAATCTTCTCATAATTCTGAAGATGATTCTTCACAATATAATAATGAAACATATTCACAATGGAAAATGCAATTTGAGGCTACTGGTAGAAAACAAATAATTAACCCATTTGAAAAATTAT
>AWOL01S0020824.1:16588-39202 GCA_000715115.1 Nicotiana otophora
TCCTGCACAAAAAGTGCAGCAAGTGTAGTATGAGTACGTAAACAACGTGTACCCTGTAAGTATCAAGCCTAATCTCGAAGTGGTAGAGACGAGATGACCGACTTTGACACTCACTATGGGTCAATAATAATAATGTAAATACAACTAGGATATTTAAATCAGCATGATTTACAGAATTTAAAATAATTTATTTAATCAACGAAAATAATCAAATTCCTTCAAATGCAACAATCCTCAGTATATTAATTAAATTCCTTCAATTCAAATAATTTCCAATTTATCAATTAAATATCATTTACATAAATAACAATTAATTCTTTAACAAGCAAGAATAATAATTCATTAAATTTCAAGGATTTTTTAATTTATCAATTAGCTTCGCAAGCTGAAATAACTATTAAAGTATCGTGTATTATTATTATTAAGTACGATTTCTGCCGAGGACGTACGACCCGATCCAGAGTGTCGCGTACACTGCCGAGGGACGTGCGGCGCGATCCATAGATGCATCTATCTTGCCGAGGCGTTCGGCCCGCCCCACAAGAAAGGAGGACATTTTCTTATTTACCTACGGAAAGAGAGTATATTTATTATAAGATAAATTCGGGAGGAAGAACAATTGTTTTTAATAATTAATTAATCTAAACAGAAAACAAGCATATGAGATTTACATCCTTTAATATCTTTATCTAACAATTCACAATATATTCATATATATCAATTAATAATAATTAAACAAAAAATATAATTTACACAAGTAATTCATGCTTTGAGTCCTAAACTACCCGGACTTTAGCATTAATAGTAGCTACGCACGGACTCTCGTCACCTCGTGCGTACGTAGCCACCGCAATTAGCAATAATTATTCAATTTAATCCCTATGGGATAATTTTCCCCTCACAAGATTAGATAAGAGACTTACCTCGTCTCAAAGTCAACTTTCCGATTACCACGTCGCGTTGAATTCTGGATTCGACGCCGAAAATCCAAATCTATCCTAATGTTATACAAAGTAATTAATATATACTAAATGATTCGAATTTTATCTATTAAATAAAGTACCTTGTCCAAAATGGTAAAATTTCTAAAATTTACCTCGGGCCCATGTGCTCGGATTCTGAAAATTTTTGGATGAAAACGTTACCCATAATCTCAAGTACTTAAATATATATTTTCTACCAAATTTTATAACTATTTACGTGGTTAAAATCGTATTTTTATATAAATCTAGGTTTTTCATCTAAATCTTTGATTTCTAAGATTTACTAGTTATAATCTACTTATAATCTATGTATTTAATTCAAGGGGTGTAGAATTAACTTACCTCCAAGTTGTTAGTTGAACTCCCTTCTCAAAAGCTCTGAAATCGCCCGAAAATGTAGGAAAAATGGGCTCAAAATGTCTGAGCCCCGATTTTTAACCATTCTGCCAAGCAGTGGTTTCGCACCTGCGGAAGGGGTACCGCACTTGCGGCTTTCGCACCTGCGGAAATTCCTCGCAGGTGCGAGTTCCACTCGCCTGGGCCACGGTCGTATCTGCGCAAAAATTCTCGCACCTACGCGTTCGCAGGTGCGCCCAATGTTCCGCACCTGCGATGGCATGCCTTCTTTCCCCTTCCACTTCTGCGATTGAAGCTCGCATCTGCGAGGGTCGCACATGTGGCTATCCAAGCGCAGGTGTGAACGTACCAGAAGCAGAAAGCTTTAGCATTTTTCTCCCAAGTCCGAAATTGGTCCGAGCCTCGTTCGGTTAACACTCGGGACCCCCTGGAGCCCGCCCGAACATACCAACAAGTTTGAAATCATAAAACGGACTCGCTCGAACTCAGGGAACGTGTAAAACAACATCGAATTTAAGAATCATACCCCAAACCAAATTGATTCAAACATAAAATTTTCAAGTTCTTCAATTTACTGCCAATGCGCCGAAATATACTTAAACCACTCGGAATGACACGAAATTTTGCGTGCAAGTCTTAAATCACTATACGGAACTATTCCCAAACTCGAAATTCTAAACGGACTTCCATTACTCAAAATCCTACTCCAAACCAAATTTAAAGAATTTTAAACCTTCAAATAATTAATTTTTACTATTAAGCGTCAAAATGCTCCTGGGTTATCCAAAACCCGATTCGGACATACGCCCAAGTCCAAAATCATCATAAGAACATATTGGAACCGTCAAATCCCGATTCCGGGGTCATTTTCTCAAAATGTTGACCGGAGTTAAACTTGTCCATTTAAAGCTAACTTAAGGAACCAAGTGTTCCGATTTCAACCCACACATTTTCAAATCCCGAACCAACCATCCCCGCAAGTCAATAATCATTAAAAGCACATACGAAAAATTTTATTTAAGAGAATGGGGTTCTAAAAGTTAAAATGACCGGTTGGATCATTATAGTTGTATACGTCTAACATGTTTGTATTGTTGTCTTGGAGCAATTTTCTCCAAATTCTATTTTTTCGAAGTATATGTCTCCAACCCTCGTTGATGCACTTTGTCACCAACACCCAATTTTATTGAAGCACCTGTCTCCAACTCCCGTTGATGTACTTTGTCAGCAACACCCAATTCTGTTGAAGCACCTATCTCCAACTCCCGTTGATGCACTTTGTCACCAACACCCGAGCACATGTCTTCAACTCCCATTGATGCACTTTGTCACCAACCATTGATGTACTTTGTCACAAACACCCAGTTTTGTTGAAGCACTTGTCTTCAATACCCGTTGATGCACTTTGTTACCAACACCCGATTTTGTTGAAGCACCTGTCTTTAACTCCCATTGATGAACTTTGTCACCAACCGTTGATGCACTTTGTCATCAACACCCAATTTTGTTGAAGCACTTGTCTTTAACACTCGTTAATGCACTTTGTCACCAATAACTAATTTTGTTGAATCACGTGTAGTCAACTTCCAACTTCTTTTTTTTAACTTCTTCAACTTTTAGAGAAGAGTTTCTTCCTCTTGTGTAAACATGTTTGCACCCCCTTAAACTTGCAATATTGTAATTTTATTTTTAATCCACCTCTCTCAAACTTTTAGAGAAGACCTTTGTTTCTCTTGTGCCATATTTGCTAGCGTCTCCTTGAACAATTTTATTTTTCTCATGCATATATCATTGCCATGACGCTTTTCAATATATTCAATGGCCAGACGGGCGGCACATATTGGTTAGCGCCGCCCGCCAGCAACAAAAGCTAATTGATTCTCTCCCAAGATCGTAGAAGCTTTGATACCAATTTGAAGGGAAAATATTATATATAAATCTCTGAAAGCTCTCTACAATTATCACAAATCTCCACACATAAATAAGCTAGTAATACCCCTATTTATAATAGTACGAGACCTATGTCAACTAGAAACATGAAAGTCTATTCTAATATTAATTCTGACTACAAATCGTAATTAGACATAAATTTAAAAAATCAAATCCTAAACAATTAAGGTTTCCTACTACAACTTTGAATTAGTTTTCCAACGCATTCCTCAAGAATCAATGACCGACGGTAACTAAAAATTATAGCATAGGACACGTCGTGACAAGGAAAAATAGGTTATCACAATCCATTTAATTTGAAGAAAATTCGAAGTTGTGTATGTGTTATTCTTGATTACAACAGTACATATTAAGAAAATCTTTTACCATCACATTTATTCCAATTTGAAAAGTAATCGACTAGGGAAAAAGAAGAAATGTAATTATTAGTTTTGTCTCCTTTGTAAGTAGAATTTGGATTAATACTGTATAATACGTACTGATAGACTTTAATGTGGCGGCATAATGTTGATTAAAAGGTGATTAGGTCAAGCTAATTAGAATACGTGGCAGAAATCCAAGGGCAGGTTGAACCTAATTAAGATGAAATATCTAATATAAAAATCAGTTGGAAACTAAAACATAATCCAGCAACTTACTATGTATAGCTAAGAAGTTGAAGATTAAAGAGGAAACTAAGTTGCTGAAGAAAAATGCCCAAGATTCCATCGACCAATTTTCGTTCACACTATGACATCTTTTCTTCTGCTTTTTTTCATTTCCTTCTTTTCGACAACTAGATTCTAGCTCTTTCTTCTTTATACCATTATTCGTTAACTCAATCTGTATATGTAATACTCCATACTTTAGACAGAGTTCCATATCGACAAAACATAAGAGGGACATTGGGTATATAAGTTAACAAGTCTTAGACCTTAGCAACACGTTTTAAACCCGTGAGGGCCTAGGCTAAGAGCGGACAATATCACTAGCGGGATGAGATGTTACAGTATTTTTATTAAATAAAATAAATATACGTGTGCACACGTATATATGTACACACACTCGTCCATAGTAATAAATTCTGCAGTTATGTATTTTTCTTAACCTTGTAGTGTAAAATTTGATCATATAATAAGCCATGCTAATGACATCTTGGCATCCATTTTGATGGAAGACATTGTGTTTGACATGATTTTTCTTTTTGGTTAATGGATATATGAGTAATCTATGTCAGTTTTATGTACTGATATTCAAATTGTATTAATATGCTGTTAAGTTACATGAGTTTTTATTGCTTTACCTAAAAATTATCTTCCTATCCATTGTCAGTAGGTCCTAACAAAGAAGAAAACATTGTTGGAAGAAGGATGTCAGCACAAGTATTCATGAAGCTTTTGAAGGAACTTGTTGATGAAAGGCATGATGCTACTAAATCAAGAAATTTGAAACATTACTCAGGTAAAAAAAAAAAGATGCCCCAACCGACGAGTTGGTACTTTTAAAATTATATTATCCTCAAATATAGAGTAACAATACAAACTTAATATATTAAGAGGAAGTCAAGTAATGGTATATGATTAGTCAAATTTGTAAAGTTCACAAAGCATGGATCACAAGTGCACATTTTGATAAAATTGAATGTTAAATGTGCCTAGCCAAACATTAAGGACTAGAATAATATATATGTCAATATTTATTTGAGGAACTAAAAGCACACATTTCCCATCTGAAATAATATGTACCTAAGTTTATTCTTCCATTTCGAATGAATTCAAGCCTTCAAAATTTCGAACATATCTAGAAATGAGTAAATAAATTTACAATGAACTAGTTCGACCTGCACGTTAAACACTAGCAATTTTATTAATTCAATTTAAGCTATTATGTTTGGGTAGAAATTATAAACAATATATATATATATATATTTCGTTTAAATAGTGAATGATTATCTATCTGTCTAAAATATGTTCTCTTTTTTTCCCTTTCAATTGACTGTTCAACCTTATCGACAAACCAAGGCTTTCTAAAGGAAAAATATTATATATAAATATCAGAAAGCTCTCTACAATTCTCATAAATCTCCACACATAAAATAAGCTAGTAATACCCTTATTTATAATAGTATGAAATTTATGTCAACAAGAAACATGAAAGCCTATTTCTATATTAATTCTGACTACAAATTCTATTTAGACATGAATTAAATAAATCAAATTCTAAACAATTAAGGTTTTCTATTACAACTTTGAATTACTTTTCCAACACTCTCCCGTAATTCAAAGTTGTATACGTCTAACTTGTTTGTATTGTTGTCTTGGAGCACTTTTCTCCAAATTCTACTTTTGTTGAACCATATGTCTCCAACCCTCGTTGATGCACTTTGTCACCAACACCCAATGTTGTTGAAGTACCTGTCTTCAACTCACGTAGATACACTTTGTCACCAACACCCAATGTTGTTGAAGTACCTGTCTTCAACTCACGTAGATACACTTTGTCACCAACACCCAATTATGTTGAAGTACCTATCTCTAACTCCCGTTGATGCACTTTATCACAAACACCCGATTTTGTTGTAGTACCTGTCTTCAACTCCCATTGATGTACTTTGTCACCAACCGTTGATGCACCTTGTCATCAACACCCAATTTTATTGAAGCACCTATCTCCAACTCCCGTTGATGAACTTTGTCACAAACACCCGATTTTGTTGTAATACCTGTCTTCAACTCCCATTGATGTACTTTGTCACCAACCGTTGATGCACCTTGTCATAAACACCCAATTTTGTTGAAGCACTTGTCTTCAACACCCGTTGATACACTTTGTCACCAACACCCAATTTTATCGAAGCACCTGTCTTCAACTCTCATTGATGCACTTTGTCATCAACACCCAATTTTGTTGAAGCACTTGTCTTCAACACCCGTTGATGCACTTTGTCACCAACAACTAATTTTGTTGAATCACGTATAATCAACTTCAACCTTCTTCTTTTTAACCTCTCCAACTTTTAGAGAAGAGTTTCTTCCTCTTGTGTAAAATTGCTTGCATCTATTTAAACTTGCAATATCGTAATATTATTTTTAATCCACCTCTCTCAAACTTTTAGAGAAGACCTTTGTTCCTCTTGTGTCATATTTTCTAGCGTCTCCTTGAACAATTTTATTTTTCTCATGCATATATCATTGGCATGACGCTTTTCAATATATTCAATGGCCAGACGGGCGGCACATATTGGCTAGCGGCGCCCGCCGGCAGTGAAAATTACTTGCTCCTCTCTCAAGATCTTAGAAGTTCTGGTACCAATTTGAAGGGAAAATATTATATATAAATCTCTGAAAGCTCTCTACAATTCTCACAAATCTTCACACTTAAAATAAGCTAGTAATACCCTTATTTATAATAGTACGAAATCTATGATCAACTAGAAACATGAAAGCCTATTCTTATATTAATTCTAACTACATATCATATTTAGACATGAATTAAATAAATAAAATCCTAAACAATTAAGGTTTCCTACTACAACTTTGAATTATTTTTCCAACACATTTTCCAAAAATCAATGACCTACGTATCACGACCCCAATTCACCCTCTGTAGGTTGTCGTGATGGCACCTAGTCTCTAAGAATAGGTAAGGCTAATAATTTGCGAAAATACGTAAAATAAAACTGAAGTCAAATTCTCAACATATGAAATAAATATAAAACTGCAATTCAATAATTTCAACTCCCAAATCCTAGTAGAAATAAGTTACAAGCTTTTAAGAATTTAATCTGAGTGTCTCAATATATCAGAGTCTAAAGAGAAATCAGGAAGACAACAAAATAAGGATAGAGAGGGACTCCGAGGTCTGTGGACGCTAGCAGATGTACCTTGAAGTCTCCATGTACAGCTAGTTCACTGATACCTGGTCTGATAGAAAGTACCTGGATCTGCACAAAAAGATGTGCAGAAGTGTAGTATGAGTACACCATAGCGGTACCCAGTAAGTGCCAAGCCTAACCTCGGTAGAGTAGTGACGAGGTCAGGTCAGACCCTACTGAAAATAATAATAAATAAGGCAGAAATTTATAATAGGGTAATGAAGTGACTGAGAATTAAACGAAATTTACAGAAAGATAACAACACAGCGATTAGAGGTAAATAACAGGGGTGCTCCCGAGGTACCGCCTCTTAGTCCCAAAAGTAAATCTGCGGTACAGGGGATCTCCCGAGGAACCGCTTCGTAGTCCCAAAAGTAAATATATAGTACAAGGAGATCTCCCGAGGAACCGCCTAATAGTCCCAAAAGTAAATATGCAATACATGGGATCTCCCGAGGAACCGCCTAGTAGTCCCAAAAGTTAATATGCAGTACAGGAAGATCTCCCGAGGAACCGCCTCATAGTCCTAAAAGTAAATATGCAGCAGGTAGTCGGAGGAACAACAAATTTTCAGCAAGAAATCTTACAGTAATCAAATCAAGGAAAGCAGGTAATTCAGTTAAGCATGTTGCACATATTGCACGTAAGAGTTAAGGCATGTAGACATGTGATACTGGGATAAACAGGATCACTACATATGCTAAGGCAACTCAGTTAAAGAACTTTTAAAAAGACTACTCAGCAAGAACCGATATTTCCAAATTTAGCAGTGTGCGCACTCATCACCTCGCGTACACGACGCTCACATATCACAAAATGTTATAACAGTATCAAATCCTAAGGGGATTTCCCCCACACAGGGTTAGACAAGCCACTTACCTCAAGCCAAGCTCAATCAGTGAATAAGAATGCATTTTCCCTCGATTTTTCGACTCTGATCGGCTCGAATCTAGTCATAATTAATTTGATTCAATCAATACAAATTATAGGAATTAATTTCATATGAAAATACAGATTTTTCAACAAAAATCTGAAATTTATCTCAAAAATCACCCGTGGGGCCTACATATCGGAATCCGTTGAAACTTACAAAATCCGATAACCCATTCAATTACGAGTCCAACAATACTAATTTCACTCAAATCCGACTCTGAATGGACATTCAAATCCCAAAAATGTATTTTATGAAATTTCTACAATTTGCCCCAAATTTTCATCTCAAAATACTAATTAAATGATAAAAACAATAATATATTCATGTATATTAACCAAATTCGAGTTAAAATCACTTACCCCGATGTATTTCTTGAAACTTCCACGATAAATCGCCACCAGCCGAGCTCCCAAAGTCCAAAGATGAAATAATACGTTTATAAAATACAAAAATCTGACCTCCCATTGTGCTGACCGCACATTTTTATTATGGTCCGCCCATTTCCACGTTCCGGGGCCGCGATCCAAATTATGCGGCCGCACTTCAGTGTGACTGCACTACCAAGTTTTAGTAAATTAATCATAACCTTCGGTACAAATATCCAAATAATTAATGGTTATACTTTCTGGAAACTGGACTCAAAGTGCTACAACTTTCATTTTTGAAACATCTCCAAATTCCTTGTAGATTAATATATATAAGCTTCCGAAGTCGCACCATCGAATCTACATAATCTCCTTTCTGCGGCCGCGGGAGGAATTCTGCGGTCCGAACTTTTTCTCTACGGTACGCACTTTTACTTTGCCTCAGTACTCCAAAATGTGGCCCCCGCACTTTAAAAGTTCTAGAACAACATTAGAGTGCTGAAATGCCAAGACTCGCTCAAAACTCACCCTGTAACACACCCGAGCAACTCGGGACCCCGTCCGAATGTACCAACAAGTCCTAAAACATCATACGAACTTAGTCGAAGCTTCAAATTACATCAAATAATGCTAAAAACACGAATCATACCCCAATTCAAGCCTAATGAAACTAAATAAAATTCTAACTTCTACATTCGATGCCAAAACCTATCAAATCAAGTCCGGTTGACCTCCAATTTTGCACACAAGTCATAAATGACATAACGGACCTACTCAAATTTTCAGAATCGGAATCCAACCCCGATATCAAAAAGTCAATTCCCCGGTCAAACTTAAATTTCTATTTTAGCCATTTCAAGCCTAATTTAACTACGGGCTTTCAAATAAGTTTTCGGACACGCTCCTACGTCCAAAATTACCATACGGAGCTATTGAAATCATCAAAATTCTATTCAGGGTTCGTTTACACATAAGTCAACATCCGGCCACCCTTTTCAGCTTAAGTTTTCATCTTAGAGACTAAGTGTCTCAATTCATTTCAAAACCTCACCGGACCTGAACTGACTATCCCGCCAAGTTACATAACAGTTATAAAGTACAAAATGAGTTGTAATTGGGGAAACGGGGCTAAATTATCAAAACGATCGGTCGGGTCGTTACATTCTCCCTCTCTTAAGCAAACGTTCATCCTCGAACGGGTATAGAGACTTACCTTAAGTGGTGAAAAGATGAGGATAACGCATGTGCATATCATGCTCGGTCTCCCAAGTCACCTCCTCGACCGGCTGACCTCTCCACTGAACTTTTACGGAATCAATTTTCTTTGACCTCAGCTTTCGAACCTGCCTGTCCAAAATTGCCACCGGCTCCTCAACATAAGATAAATCCTTGTCCAACTGGACTGGGCTGAAATCCAACACATGATATGGATCGTCGTGATACTTCCAGAGCATGGAAAAATAGAAAACTGGATGAACAACAGTGAGACTAGATGGTAGTGCAAGTATGTAAGCCACTTCTCCAATCCTTTCAAGAATCTAAAAAGGCCCAATATACCTAGGGCTCAACTTTCCCTTCTTTCCGAACCTCATAACACCCTTCATAGGCGAAACCCAGAGCAAGACCTGCTCACCAACCATGAATACAAAATCACGAACCTTCTAATCCGCATAACTCTTCTGTCTAGATTGGGTTGTACGATGTCGATCCTGTATCAATTTAACCTTTTCCAAAGCATCCTAAACCAAAATCCGTACCCAATGGCCTAGCCTAGCCTCGCCCGGCTCAAACCAACCCACCAAAGACCGAAACCGCCTCCCATATAAGGCCTCATACTGAGCCATCTGAATGCTCGACTGGTAGCTGATGTTGTAAGCAAACTCTGCAAGTGGAAAGAACTGATCCCAAGCACCCCCAATATCCATCACACACGCATGAAGCATATTCTCCCATATCTGAATAGTGCGCTCGAACTTTCCGTCCGTCTGAGGATGAAATGTTGTACACAACTTCACAAGAGTACCCAACTCACATTGTACGGCCCTCCAGAACCGTGATGTAAACGGTGCACCTCGGTAAGAGGTGATAGATACCGACACGCCATGAAGCTTGACAATATCGTGAATATAAACTTGAGCTAGCTGGTCCGAAGAGTAAGTAGTAACCACGGGAATGAAATGAGCTGACTTGGTCAATCTATCCACAATCACCCAAACTGCATCGAACTTCCTCTGAGTCCATGGGAGCCCAACAACAAAATCCATAGTGATTCGCTCCTATTTCCATTCTGTTATCTCTAACTTGTGAAGCAATCCACCTGGTCTCTAATGATCATACTTCACATGCTGGCAATTTAGGCACCGAGCTACATATTCCACTATGTCTTTCTTCATCCGCCTCCACCAATAGTGTTGTCTAAAGTCCCGATACATCTTTGCAGCGCCTGGATGAATGGAGTACCGCGAACTATGAGCCTCATGGAGAATCAACTCATGCAAACCATCTACATTTGGCACACATAGTCTGCCCTGCATCCGTAATACACCGTCATCTCCAATAGTGACTTCCTTGCATAACTGTGCTGAACTGTGTCCTTAAGGATAAGCAGTTATGGGTCATCATACTGACATTCTCTGATACGATCATAAAGAGAAGACTGAGAAATCACACAAGCCAAAACTCAGCTCGGCTCGGAAACATCCAATCTAACAAACTAGTTGGCCAAGGCCTGAACATCCAAGGCTAAAGGCCTCTCTGCTACTGGTAAATATGTTAAGCTGCCAAAACTCTCTGCCTTACGACTCAAGGAATCAGCCACTACATTGGCCTTCCCGGGGTGATAGAGAATAGTGATATCATAATCCTTAACCAACTCCAACCACCCTTGCTGCCGAAGTAAAGATCCTTCTTTTTAAATAGATGTTGTAGACTCCGGTGATCGGTATAAACCTCACAATAGACACCGTAAAGATAATGCCGCCAAATCTTCAAGGCATGAACAATAGCTGCTAACTGAAGGTTGTGGACAGGATAATTCTTATCATGTACCTTTAATTGTCTGGACGCATAGGTAATCACCCTACCATCTTGCATCAACATTGCGCCGAGACCAACATGCAATGCATCATAAAAAACAGTAAAAGATCCTGAACTTGTAGGCAACACCAATACTGGGGTTGTAGTCAAAGCAGTCTTGAGCTTTTGAAAGCTCTCCTCACACTCCTCGGTCCACGTGAACGGAGCACCCTTCTGGGTCAATTTAGTCATAGATGCAACAATAGAAAAACACCATCTACAAATCGGCGATAATACCCCGCCAAGCCAAGAAAACTCCGAATCTTCGTAGCTGAGGACGGTCTGGACCAACTCTGCACTGCCTTAATCTTCTTCGGCTCTACCTTGATCCCCTCGCACGAAACTATATGACCTAAAAATCCCAGTAAATCAAGCTAGAATTTTCACTTTGAAAATTTTGCATATAACTTCTTTTCTCTCAAAGTCTGAAGCACAGTCCTGAGGTGCTGCTCATGATCCGCCCGGCTCCGGGAGTACACCAGAATGTTGTCAATAAGCACAATGATGAATGAGTCAAGATATGGCTGGAATACACTGTTCATCAAATGCATAAATTATGTTGGGGTATTGGTCAGCCCAAATGACATTACAAGGAACTCATAATGACCATACCGAGTCCTGAAAGCAGTCTTCGGGATATCTGGCTCCCGAATCTTCAACTGATGATAGCTTGAACGCAAGTCAATTTTAGAGAACACTCAGGCACCCTGAAGCTGATCAAATAGGTCATCAATACGTGGCAATGGGTACATGTTCTTTATTGTAACCTTGTTCAACTGGCGGTAATCAATACACATCCGCATAGAACCATCCTTCTTCTTCACAAATAAGACAAGAGCACCCCAAGGCGATACACTGGGCCGAACAAAACCCTTATCAAGCAGTTCCTGTAACTGCTCTTTTAATTCTTTCAATTCTACTGGGGCCATACGAAATGGTGGAATAGAAATAGGCTGAGTGCCTGGCAACAAATCAATGCCAAAGTCAATATCCCTGTCGGGTAGCAAACCCGAAAGATCCGCGGGAAATACATAAGGAAAATCTCTTACTGTAGGAACTGACTCCACGGTAGGAGTATCAANTGAACGCAAGTCAATTTTAGAGAACACTCAGGCACCCTGAAGCTGATCAAATAGGTCATCAATACGTGGCAATGGGTACATGTTCTTTATTGTAACCTTGTTCAACTGGCGGTAATCAATACACATCCGCATAGAACCATCCTTCTTCTTCACAAATAAGACAAGAGCACCCCAAGGCGATACACTGGGCCGAACAAAACCCTTATCAAGCAGTTCCTGTAACTGCTCTTTTAATTCTTTCAATTCTACTAGGGCCATACAATATTGTAGAATAGAAAGGGGCTGAGTGCCCCGTAACAAATCAATGCCAAAGTCAATATCCTTGTCGGGTGACATACACCGAAGATCTGCTGGAAATACATCGGGAAAATCCCTTATTACCGGAACCGACTCCACGGTAGGAGTATCAACACTAACATCTCTCACATAGGCCAGATACACATCACGCCCCTTCTCAACCATTTGTTGAGCCTTAAGAAATGAAACAACCCTGCTAGGAACATAATCCAAGGTACCTCTCCACTCTAGTCGCGGTAGACCTGGCATAGCCAACATCACCGTCTTGGCGTAACAATCAAGGATAGCGTGATAGGGCGATAACCAGTCCATGCCCAAAATAATATAGAAATCCACCACATTGAGCAATAATAAATCAACTCTGGTCTCAAAATCACTGATAACAATCAAACACGACTGATACACGCGATCAACAATAATAGAATCACCCACGGGTATAGATACATAAACAGAAGAACTTAAAGAATCACGGGATACGCCCAAATACGGGGCAAAATAAGATGACATATAAGAATAAGTGGAGACTAGATCAAATAAGACCGATGCATCTCTATGACATATTGGAACAATACATATGATAACAAGCAACTGCCTCCGTCCTAGCGGGAAGGGCATAATACCTGGCTTGGCCTCCCCCTCTCGGGCGACCTCTACCTCTAGTTGGCTGTGCAGGTAGAGTGGAAACTGGTGCAGTAATCATGGCCTGAGAAGCCTGAGGGCCTTGTGGAATAGGTGGGGCCTGCAAAATATATGGAGGTTCGTCCCTCCTGAATCTGGGCAATCCCTCACCATATGACAAGTGTCACCGCACTCAAAACAAGATCTCAGAGGACGTGGCTATTATGACTGGCTCGGGCCTGATCGACTGGACTGACCGCTTGAAGCACCCCGTATAGGAGGTACACTAGACTCTGGCGGTGCATAATAGGGACCTTGGGGCCTAGGAGTGGCTGGAGTACCGCTGGCGGATAGAAGTGCTAAATGAACAAGGCGACTCTCATAACCCCTACCCTGACGAGTTGTAGCTGGGGCACGAGAACTGTTATACGTGCCAGAATCTCGAGGTCTCTTGGCTTCTCTCTCTTCAAGCAATTGACATCACCTGCTGGTATGCGATGTCCATCTCCAACTCTCGGGCCATACTAAATCTGATACTATGGTAGAGCCCCTCAATAAATCGACAAACCCGCTCTCGAACAGTAGCAACCAAGGTTGGTGCATGCCTAGCCAAATCATTGAATCAGACCGCATACTCTGACACAGTCATAGAACCCTGGCGCAACTGCTCAAACTCTGCGCGCCATGCATCTCTAAGACTCTGAGGAACATATTCCCTCAAGAATATATCTAAAAACTAAATCCAAGTAAGTGAAGCTGCCTCAGCCGGATATCCAACTTGTATGTTGGCCACCACTGGTAGGCCGCTCCTCTAAGCTGGAATGCCATGAAAGAAACCCCACTAGAATCCACAATACCCATAGTACGAAGGATGCAGTGATATTCTTCAAGAAAATCCTGAGCATCCTCTGAAGCCAAACCTTTGAAAGTGGGAGGGTGGTACTTCTTGTACCTCTCGAGCCTGAGTTATTCCCCCTCTGAAACTGGTACCCTATCCTCGGGCCGAACTGGGACAACTGGCTGCACTGGTATAACCTCTAGAGCATGGTCAACCTGGGCCCGTGGCTCTGGGGTACGGGCGGCGGTAAAATGTGTTCCTCTCCCGGCCTGAGATGTGGCAAGTGGAATCAACCCTACCTGAGCTAGAGTGCCAAACATGCTCAAAAACTGGGCAAGAGTCTCCTGAAGTGCAGGGGTAGTAACAAGCGTCTCAGGTGCCTGCTCCCCAACTGGAGCTACTGGTGGCTCTGCTGCAGCAGCTCGTGCAGGTGTTTTGGCTGCACCACGTGGTCTTCCTCGTCCTCTGGCTCTGTCTCTTCCCCCGCCCCGGCCTCTTGAGGCTCCAACAGGGGGCGTGGGTGTCTGATCATCGGATCCAATTGTGCGTGTCCTCGTCATCTGTGAGATAATAGAAAGACAAGAGTTTAGAATTTCGAAGTCAACAAATGCGCATGATAAGGAATCAAAGAAGTGAACATTTTCCTAACAGTTTCATAGCCTCCCGAAGATAAGTACAGACGTCTCCGTACCGATCCGCGACTCTACTAGACCTGTTTGTGACTCATAACACTTATGAACCTAGAGCTCTGATACCAAGTTGTCACGACCCCAATTCACCCTCTGTAGGTTGTCTTGATGGCACCTTGTCTCTATGACTAGGTAAGCCTAACAATTTGCGAAAATACTTAAAATAAAATTGAAGCCAAATTCTCAACATATGAAATAAATATAAAACTACAATCCAATAATTTCAACTCCCAAAACCAAGTAGAAATAAGTCGCAAGCTTCTAAGAATTTATTCTGAGTGTCTCAATACATCAGAGTCTAAAGAGAAATCAGGAAGACAACATAATAAGAATAGAGGGGGACTCCGAGGTTTGCGGACACTGGAATATATACCTTGAAGTCTCCGTGTACAGCTAGTTCACTGATACCTGGTCTGATAGGAAGTACCTGGATCTGCACAAAAAGAAGTGTAGAAGCATAGTATAAGTACACCACAGCGGTACCCAGTAAGTGCCAAGCCTAACCTCGGTAGAGTAGTGACGAGGTCAGATTAGACCCTACTGGAAATAATAATAAATAAGGCAAAAATTTATAATAGGGTAATGAAGTGACTGTGAAATAAACAAAATTTACAGACAGATAACAACACAACAATTAAAGGTAAACAACAGGGGCGCTCCCAAGATATCGCCTCGTAGTCCCAAAAGTAAATTTGCGGTACAAGGGATCTCCCGAGGAACTGCCTCATAGTCCCAAAAGTAAATATGCAGTACAGGGGGATCTCCGGAACTGCCTCGTAGTCCCAAAAGTAAATATGCAATATAGGGGGATCTTTCGAGGAACTGCCTCGTAGTCCAAAAAGTTAATATGCAGTACAGGGAGATCTCCCGAGAAACCGCCTCGTAGTCTCAAAAGTAAATATGCAGTAGGTAGTCGGAGGAACAACAAATTTTCAGCAAGAAATCTTACAGTTAAAAATTTAAATCAAATCAAGGAAAGCAGGTAATTCAACTAAGCATGTTGCATATATTGCACGTAAGAGTTAAGGCACGTAGATATGTGATACTAAGCTAAACATAATCACTACATATGCTAAGGCAACTCAGTTAAAGCATTTAAAAGACGACTACTCAGCAAGAATCGATATTTTCTAATTTAGCTAGTGTGCGCACTCGTCACCTCACGTACACGGTGCTCAAATATCACAATATGGTACAACAGTATCAAATCCTAAGGGGATTCCCCCCTCCCCCACAGGGTTAGACAAGTCACTTACCTCAAAACAAGCTCAATCAGTCAATAAGAATGCTTTTTCCCTCGACTTTCCGACTCCGATCGGCTTGAATCTAGTTATAATTAATTCGATTCAATCAATACAAATTATAGGAATAAATTTCATATGAAAATATAGATTTTTCAATAAAAAACTGAAATTTATCTCAAAGATTGTCTGTGGGGCTCATATATCGGAATCCGACGAAACTCACAAAATCTGTCAACTCATTCAATTACGAGTTCAACCATACTAGTTTCACTCAAATCCTACTCCGAATGGACATTCAAATCTGAAAATTTTATTTTATGAAATTTCTACAATTTTTCTCAAATTTCCATCTCAAACTATTAATTAAATGATATATTAACCAAATCCGAGTTAGAATCACTTACCCCGATGAATTTCTTGAAAGTCCCACGAAAGATCGCCACCAACCGAGCTCCCAAAATCCAAATATAAAATAATACTCTAACCCTCATTTATAAAGTATAAACTGTGACCTCCCATTGTGATGACCGCACATTTTTATTACGGTGCGCACATTTTCACGTTCCGCGGCCGCGATCCAAATTATGCGGCCACACTTCAGTATGACTGCACTACCAGGTTTTAATAAATTAACCATAACTTTCGGTATAAATGTCCAAATGATTAACGGTATACCTTTCTGGAAACTGAACTCGAAGGGCTACAACTTTCGTTGTTGAATCATCTCCAAATTCATTGTAGACTAAAATATATAAGCTTCCGAAGTCGCACCGTCGAATCTGCAGAATCTCCTTTCTGCAGCCGCGAGAGGAATTCTGCGGTCCGCACATTTCTTCTGCGGTCCGTACTTTTCCTCTACGGTTCGCACTTTTACTTTGCCTCAGCAGTCCGAAATGTGGCCCCACACTTTAAAAGTTTCAGTGCAACATCAGAATGCTGAAATGCCAAGACTTGCTCAAAACTCACCCCGTAACACACTCGAGCAACTCGGGACCCCGTCCGAATGTACCAACAACTCCTAAAACGTCATACGAACTTAGTCAAAGCCTCAAATCACATCAAATAACGCTAAAAACACGAATCATACCCAAATTCAAGCCTAATGAAACTAAAAAAATTCGAACTTCTACATTCGATCCCGAAACCTATCAAATCAAGTTCGATTGACCTCAAATTTTGCACGCAAGTCATAAATGACATAACAGACCTACTTAAATTTCCAGAATCGGAATCGGACCCCGATATTAAAAAGTCAACTCCACGTTCAAACTTCCAAACTTAAATTTTTATTTTATTCATTTCAAGCCTAATTTAACTACGGACTTCCAAATAATTTTTCGGACACGTTCCTACATCCAAAATTACCATACCTCCATTGGAATCATCGAAATTTTATTCCGGGGTCGTTTACACATAAGTCAACATCCGGTCACCTTTTTTAACTTAAGTTTTCATCTTAGAGACTAAGTGTCTCAGTTCATTTCAAAACCTCACCGGACCCGAACTGACTACCCCAGCAAGTTACATATATAACAGCTACAAAGTACAAAATAAACAGTAAATGGGGAAATAGGGCTATAACTCTCAAAACGCCGGATCGTTACACTACGGTAATTAAAAATTATAGCAGTAGGACACGTCGTGACAAGGAAAAATAGGTTAGCACAATCCATTTAATTTGAAGGAAATTCGAAGTTGTGTATGCGTTATTCTTGATGACAACACATATTAAGAAAATGTTTTACCATCACATTTATTCCAATTTGAAAAGTAATCGACTGGGGAAAAAGAAGAAATGTAATTATTAGTTTTGTCTCCTTTGTAAGTAGAATTTGGATTAATACTGTATAATACGTACTGATAGACTTTAATGTGGCGGCATAATGTTGATTAAAAGGTGATTAGGTCAAGCTAATTAGAATACGTGGCAGAAATCCAAGGGCAGGTTGAACCTAATTAAGATGAAATATCTAATATAAAAATCAGTTGGAAACTAAAACATAATCCAGCAACTTACTATGTATAGCTAAGAAGTTGAAGATTAAAGAGGAAACTAAGTTGCTGAAGAAAAATGCCCAAGATTCCATCGACCAATTTTCGTTCACACTATGACATCTTTTCTTCTGCTTTTTTTCATTTCCTTCTTTTCGACAACTAGATTCTAGCTCTTTCTTCTTTATACCATTATTCGTTAACTCAATCTGTATATGTAATACTCCATACTTTAGATAGAGTTCCATATCGACAAAACATAAGAGGGACATTGGGTATATAAGTTAATAAGTCTTAGACCTTAGCAACGCGTTTTAAACCCGTGAGGACCTAGGCTAAGAGCGGACAATATCACTAGCGGGATGAGATGTTACAGTATTTTTATTAAATAAAATAAATATACGTATGCACACGTATATATGTACACATAGTCGTCCATAGTAATAAAAAAATAATCTTTTTTGGACATATTGTAATTGAAAATACCCATAGATTCAAAAGTTACCAAAAAATGTCAATTTTTGGAATCCATAATACTATCATGAAATTCAAAAACTCGGTACAGTATCCTGGATTTTCACTTGCTTAAGTTTGCTTTCACAAACCACTAAACTACCTAGCTAGTAAGCTCTATATATAAAAAGAAAACTCTTATACTAAGCCTCTCGCATCCACACCGGGTTCAGGTAATGGTAAAGTCAAGAATGTTTTTAAGGGTGTTCAAATTTGAAAAAAGTGAAAAAATAATTCCGACAAAGAGTATTCAATATATATTATATATCTCTAAAACTTAATATTTTACTTATATATATAGTGTAATTTTTCAATAAATGGTGGCCAATTGAATTTGAACTTAAATATAAACGAGCGTGTAGGCCTAAAAATGAACCAGATTGGTGCATTGGATATATCATTGATTCTATTGACCATGTCCTGTTCACATGTTACTTTTTCCTACTATCTTATTTTATTTTATTTTTGTTCTTTATAGATCCTATCTTCTTATTCCTTTCACATTAAAAAATGTCAACATAGGTATGTTTTTATTTTGGTAGGTAACAGAAGCGTGGAATAACCGCAAAACACGAAATAATAACCTAATTTAATGATGATAAATATCTGTAATTAGCTAAATTTCTAGATGAAACGTAATAAAATCAATCTCACATAAGATCCACGTAATTATCAAATTTTGCAAAGGGTTTTATTTCCAAAAAATTGTACGTTTTCTTGACGTAAATATCCATGCAAAATAAGAAAAGTTTGAATGTAAAGTCATAGCTTTAAGATATTTTGGACAGTTTCAGACTTCTTCAAGAATAGTATACTTTTTATTATATTGTCAAACCAAACTATAGATCGAGTAAATTGAAAAGTAGATTGTTCAACTAATCAATATCCTTGTCTGCCACCCATAATTTCCTAAAAATAGAAAACCCAATTCTTACTTTATGTCCTTCCCACCACCTTCCTCAACCCTTGGTCAGTTGGTCCTCTCCCTACTTAAAGGGTATAAATATAGATGTTTCATGTAAATCCCAAATCTCCACCTCTTTCATCTTACACATATTAATGAGAAAATTATACTTATAAACGTTTCATTTGTATATACTTAGTAATTTCTTTGTGTAGTTGGAAAACTTTCTTCGCCCCAACCTTCGATCTCCACCAGAGCAATAATTGTCTATATCATTTGACGCTTCTTCTCACTGAGCAACCCCTCGACTTCCACTTCAAGTTTGGGAAAAACTTATAGGTAGAAAGATATGGGAAATTGCTGCCTTAAACATGGATCTAACATGGTATGGGCAGGAGATGATGATGATGATGAGTGGGAATGTGTAGCACCAAAAACTTTAGTTGAAGAGAAAGAAAAATTGTTGAGTGATATTTCCAAAGACTTGTTCTCCTCTTCTTCTTCATCTTCGTCTTCATCTTCTTCTTCTTCGACGATTAATTACAAAGAGGTGAAGATTAGAATATCAAAAAAGGAGCTAGAGAAAATGCTAGGGAAAATGGACAATATGGAGGAAGTGACAATGGACCAACTATTGTCAGGATTTTTGAGTTCTAGTAATAATAGCTTTGAATGTGAGAATTTCCAGCGTCAACGCTCCTGGAGGCCTCGTCTTCAGAGCATTCCTGAGGTTGATTGACATTGAGAAAGATTTATAGCAGAGGCGAATTCAAGATTTATAGTCAATGTTGCGTTCAAAATGAATATTATATTATATATACATACACAAGTATATAAGATATTCCGCATATGTGCTTATATATGGAGCCAAAAGCAATGAGTTCACGGGGCGGCGAAGGATTTTTGTTTCCTTCCTAGTTTTCTCTGCCTTCTTTGTTTCTTTTTGTTTATACATTTTTAGGTTTTAGGTGTATTTATTGATAACGTTGTAAAGAAATTAACTGGATTAATCAATATTTCTGTATAAAGTTTATTATATTTTTAAGGCCTTTGAAAAAATTAATAATTGTTTAGTCCAAATATATTAGTAATTCAAATTAAGAAAAATTAAAAGAAATTGAACAAATACAAAGTCAGAATTCTTTTATTCATATTATATTATTCAACGTGGAGATCCATTTAGCCAATATGGCTTTGGTAGGTCTTAGCAGTTTTGTCTGTCATTGCTTTTCTATAAATATTTCGATTCTCAGATTCAATGTTTGAAATTCTTCTTATATTGAATTTATTTCACCTTAAGTATTTTAGTTACGTACTCAGTTGAACGTTCATCTATCTTGTTAAATTGTTAGCTTAACCAAACTATGACTCAATCGTAAAAGGTGTGCGTTCACTATTATATTGGTCTCTGGATTTAGGAATCCATCTACAAGTTGCTAGATTTGAATTGAAATTAAAATAAGTATTTTAAATTAGAAATTAAATCGTGATAGGTTATGTACTTGAATTTCTTTTTTAAGTTTATGAGTGAAAAGTAGTAGGAACATTTCACTTGATATACTGATCATGACCAAACAAGTATTTTTGAGTGTAATCTTGATTGTTTTCATTATTTTGTATTGTTAATTTGTTAGCATTATGTGGAGACTATCAAATCAAGAGAATGGAATTTTTTCCCCCACATTTCTTTTCCCAAGTATCCTCTTCTTTACGTATTTTTTTTTCGATATTAACATATATAAATTAGGAATAACCCCAGCATCACAAACTGGCTTTTTTTAAGGGTGGGGAAGGTTGAGAAGAAGTTTTGGAAAATATTTTCTACTTTCCTCCGGTCGGCGGAAAATCTGTTCATGGAAAAAATATTTTTCAAAACATTTAAGCCAACCAAACATGAAAAAATTGAAAAATATTTTCCGAAAAACGTTTTCCTTCGTACCAAACACACCCTTAATCTTGTTTAATGAACACTTAGCCTAGGAGTTTTTGCTATTGCACTAACCAAGTTTTCCAATATGAGATCTTTTTCTTTTCATTTCCCCTCCTATTTACCACGTGAAGAAACTTAAACTTTTTTTTTTGTTTTTCATTCGGTGTTTGGTACCCATATTGGAGTACGGTAAGTCCGGATTTACACTGAAAATTCCACATTAGGGGGGTAAAATACTTCCTAACAAAGCGATTCCATACTCAAAATTCTCAAACTCGAGACCTCCGATTAAGGATGAAGGAATACTTACCACTCCACCATATTGCTTCAACTTTTCTTTGGTAGATTAAAGTTGGAGTCGGTATCTTATTCTTCTCAATTGAAAAAGGTACCTTTTTATGGGTGTGTTTGGTACGAAGGAAAATATTTTTCATGGAAAATGTTCTCCTAGAAAATTTTTCATGGAAAATGAGTGGTTTTATCATTTATTTTTCCTTGTTTGGTTGGTGAGTGAAAACCTTTCCGAAAAATATTTTCTAGTGTGTGGCTAGAGAGTAGAAAATATTTTTTTAGTAAAATATTTTTTTATGCTACTCTCCTCACCACCCTCCCCCCTTCCCCCAAGTCTCTAAAAATCCACACAAACCCAAAGGAACTAATGTGTTGCTTTACTTTTTTACGCAAAAATAGAAAGTACTCTTTTTACAACATGAAAATAAAGTACTCATTTTATTGAAATAAAAGAAAATATTTTTTATACATCATGAAAAAAAAATGATCATTTTATTGAAATGAAAAAGTATATTTTTTTATTGAAATGAAAAAAAAAACTTTTTCTACATGAAAAGAAAGTATTTTTTTGGGTTAAAATGAAAAAACTACTTTTTTATATCATGAAAAAAAAATTCATTTGTTGAAATAAAAAAAATCTATAACATGAAAAGAAAATATTATTAATAATATTTCTATTTAGGGTGGGGTGGGGCGGAA
>AWOL01S0020824.1:49023-72687 GCA_000715115.1 Nicotiana otophora
ATGCTCATGCACTTGTGACACCGGGTCTTGGCACACACATTGGTAGAAGTTGGTATTTTATTATTTTTTTGGAATAAAAGTTTAACCAATGTACCTTTGACTTATTAGTTGGCTTGCCTAGCTATAGTGTTGGGCGCCATCACGATCTATAGGTGAAATTGGGTCGTGACATTAAAATTCAAGGGTTCAACATTTTCACCCATTTTCGGATTTTGGAGCTCGGGTTTGGCGATTTTGGAGAGGAAATTTTCCACACAACTTAGGGTAAGTGTTCTTAACACCCTTGTGATTATATTCCATGAATTAATCTTCATTTTTAGTGTAAGATTATTGAATCTTCAAGAGAAATAGAAGGAAATTTCTATAATATCACAAAATGAATTTTTCAAGTTTGAATACCGATTTGGATTCGGATTTGAGTGAAATTAGTATGGTTAAACTTGTAATTGGATGGGTTGTCGTATTTTGTAAGTTTCGCCGGATTTCTAGATGTGGGCTCCACGGGTGATTTTTGGGGCATAATTTCAAATTTTGTGGAAAATAGTAGCATTTTGATATGGAATTAATTTCTATAAATTGTGTGGAATGAATAAAATTTATTGTGGTAGATTCGAGCCATTCGGGAGTGGATACGCGCATAATGGGATTTCTGGAGCATTGTTTAGCTTGCTCGACTTTGGATTCGGCTTGTTCGAGGTAAGTAACTTTTCTAATTTTGGAGTTGAGGGTATGAACCCTGAATATATGTATTTTGTGAATTGTTGGGAGGTGACGCACATGCTAGGTTACGGGAGTGTGGGCGTGCACTATAGAAATTGTGACATAATTATTACTGTGGAATTTTATAGTTAAATAATCTTGGCATTTTCCATGCGGTTTTATGAGTTAAAGAAATTGAGCTGAAAAGCATATTAAAAATTATATTGAAGCTATGTGCCAGTATTATTGGGACCCACAAAGGTCATATTGCTGTAAATTATTGTGTTAAATTAAAATTCATACTCAGTCATATTCATTTCATTGCATATCATACCTCAATCTTTGTTGTTATGTATTGATACATCATATTATCATTTTTGGGCTATTGTTTTTTTCATTACATGGTGCGCCCGAGAGACTGGAGAGATTGATGACTGAGTGAGGCCGAGGGCCTAATTTGTGAGTATATTTATGGGATCGGGCTGCACGCTGCAGCATGTTGCATATTTATGGGGATCGGGCTGCATGCCGCAGCATGTTTGATATAGGCCGAGTGCCTGAGTGATTATGCCATGATTTGGGTTGATATAGCGCTTGGGCTGAAGGAGCCCCTCTGGAGTCTGTACACACCCCCAGTGAGCGCATGTACCTACTAAGTGCGAGTGCCGAGTGACTGTGAGGCATGAGTGAGTGTGAGGTATGCCCGAGTGGCAAGAGTGATTGTGAGGTATGCCCGAGTGGCATGAGTGATTGTGAGGTATGCCCGAGTGGTAAGAGTGATTGTGAAGTATGCCCGAGTGGCATGAGTGACTGTGAGGTTTGCCCGAGTGGCATGAGTGACTATAAGGTTTGCCCGAGGAGTTGTATATGAGTGATGTTCTGCCAGAGGGGTTGTATATGAGTGATGTTCTGCCCGAGGGGCTGTTTATGATTTTATCACTGAGTTGCATCGCATTGGCATGCACACATGACATACATGCATAAAGATGTATTTTTCCTCATGTTGTACAACATCACATCATTCATGATTTATCACATATTTTTACAAATGGGCATAGTGATATTTGTTTTACACGGGTTATTCGAAAGGAAAATAAAACATCCTATTTATTATTGAAAAATTTTTTAGGAGAAATTATTGTTTTCAAACTATTCATATTTTTGGCAACTTCGGCAAACGATTTGGGTTTTCATTGATGTATTTGAAAGGAAGAACTATTATTTTTGAAATCATGATTTGGCTGAGCATTTTATCTCTGAGTTACTTCTGGTATTATTTGCTTTATGTTGTTGTGGACTATTGGTTGTGGACCCGACCTTGGTAGAAGCTCGTCACTACTTTCAACCTACGACTAGGTTTGTTACTTACTCAGTACATGGGGTCGGTTGTACTGATACTACACTTCTGCACATTGCGTGCAGATGTTGGCTGTTGTTGTTGATGTGCTCGATGGTTACGGGACTTGAAGATGTACCTGTGTTCCTGTTGTAGCTGCCTCTTGTTCAGGGTAGACTTAGATTTATAAAAGCTCTGTTTATGTATTATCCAAATAGACTATGTATTTATTTCATTTTCGCTTTGTATACTCTATTCTAAGAAGCTCATGATTTGTACTACCAGTTCTTGGGGGATGTATAAGATTAAGATGTTTTTTCACTTAAATTACTTTAATAATTGTTATTGGAATTGGATAATTAAAAGTTGGCTTACCTAGCGGGTTGGGTTAGGTGCCATCACGACTAGTTGGATTTTGGGTCGTGACATAATCTCAACATTACCGGTATTATATTATCAAGAGTGATATCTAGACATGAACTGCACATTTTTAAATGATAACACCTAGAAAGTACCTTTCAAATCAAAACCAATTTCTATACAATCAAGTGAAAATATTTTCTTTCCACAACAGTTTCGGCCTTCAAGGTGACCTTATCGACTTACAAACTTCGCCATAACACATTAACGTAGGCAATCCCAACTTCCGGACTTATCTAACAAGGATGACAATTAGGTACCTCGCAAAAGCTAACTATCCATTAACTTTACCTCCACTAGCTTCCACCGGAACAATAGATAAATAATTTCCAACTACCTTCTTAGACATAGACATATGAAACATCGGGTACACGAAGGTCCATGATGGGGAAAACATCATGCTCATAGTTTGGCCCATTTCCTTCAGATTTCATAAGGCCTAATTTCCCATATTATCACATTGTGTTAGTCTCAACCGGCAGTAGCAATTTCGTGCCTACACACACATTATACGTATGCCCATAATCATATCTCTGGTCATAATAACTGTTCATAATTAATTCCATCATCCTCAATTAATCTTATATTAATAAAAATCTTGTTTTAAATTTTTTACAACACTGACAGCAACACGTGAGGCATGAAGATCTCATAATTAGTTACCCGCATTAACGAGTCATATTTAATCGCCACCTGAAAACTCATCTTATAGGCTAAAACTCAATATTTACATCATGAATATGGCTAAATATGCACAGAAAATACATACAAAATTATCAAATAAGCCTAACACGCATGACTCCCTATTAATACTATAGTACAAATTTAATTTCACAAAAGGAGAATTTAAACTCATAAATTTTTCACCACAAGGACCTCGTCCTTATATAATTTCCATCACGGCTTGTAGCCAAGTTTAAATATTTCACATCATTTAAAATTGCGAGGATCTCGTCCTCAACTCCGAATCACAAGTATTTTGCACATTGTGCCAACTGAGATTTTTCATTCCCTTTCTTTCTTCTTTTTAATAAATTCCGTAAATAATTTTCATAATACATAATGAACCCCCATACCAATAGGGCATATAATTCATAAAATTGAGACCAATTATTCAAAAATCACATCAAAACCCACTGTAGTGAGTAATAGAAAGTCACTTTTGGACTTATAGCCCTGGATCACATACAAAAATAAAAATGATAGACACGGGCTAACATCATCAAATCTCCTAATAGGGATAAACCATAAGTGTGTCACAAAATTATGAAGCCCACCCATAAGCGGAGCATAATAGGAGGACTCGCCTCAATATTCAGAACGGAATCAAATTAAGGAAAATATCCCTTTTATAACAAATAGGGATCATACCTGTAACGACACCATCTGGTGTGGTGTCCTCAGCCACACCATAGTAAATATATCAACGGGTTGCGCCTCCCCCTCTAGGGCGCCCCTACCCGACTGTCCTCTACCACTAATTGGCTGTGCACGTGGAGTAGTAACTGGAATAACGCATGTAGCCTGAGTGTTCTGATGAAATCCACCCATCCCAAGTCTGTGACAATCTCTCATGATGTGCATATTATCACCACACTCATAACAACCTCTCTGAGGTCGCAGCTGCTCGTACTGACTCTGTGCCGGATAACTGGAATAACCACTATAAGAACCTCTTGCCGGTGGTGTACTATAAGAACTTACTGAAGCACCCCGAGTAATCTGATGTGCAGGTTGAGCTGGCCGACTGCTTGAGCCTCCGTCATAATGGGTCATAGCTGAAGAGTAAAATCCATTGAACCCTCCAGAGCTTCGAGACCTTTTGGTCTCTTTAGACTCATTTTCCTTACTTCGAACTGTGAGCACCTAATCTTTTACTATATTTGAATTTTTATCACCTTCTACTATGTAAACATTTTCAAAAATTTAATATATATTTTTTAACTTTGTTACACTTTTTTATATAGGGTAAAAATTAATAATAATTTAAAGGGTAAATTATTATTATTATTATTATTATTATTATTATTATTATTATTATTATTATCTTTATATTAAAATAAAATGAATTAAAAAACCAAAAACAAAATTAAATATTTTTTTTAAAATTTTGGATGGGAATTAAAAAAAAATAGGAAAAGTAGAAATATAGAATTAAAAAGTAAAAGTAAAAGTAGGTGAAAATTGTTTAATAAAAAAAAATAAAAAAAAGTGGAAAATTAAAAAAAGAATAAAAGTAAAAGAATGTGAAAATTTTAAAAAATAAAAAGTAAATGAAAGTTGGAATTAAAACATAAAGTAAAGATAGCTGAAATTTTTAATAAAAAGGTAAAAGAAAGTGGAAATTAAAAAAAAGTAAAATAAGTGAAAAATAAAAAAAAAAGTAAAAAAGTGGGAATTTAAATATAATTAAAGTTAAAAAGTGAGAAATTAAAAAATAAAAGTAAAGAAAAGTGGGGAATTAGGTTTTTTTTAAAGTAAAATGGGAAGTGGGTATCGTTTTTAATTAAAAAAAATAATGAAATAATAATAAAAACAAATCTGAAAAATTTCGAAATTTTTTCTATAAATAGAAGATAAATGTGAGGAGAAAAACAATAGAGAGTAGAGAAAGGGAAAAAGAGGGGAGGGATTTGGAGAGAAATGTTTTTGCTTCTTTTACGCTTAGAAAAATTCTATTCGTGTCATTCTTTCTTCGTTTTTCTTTCGAAAAACCCAGCAGCTTCACCACCCCAAAGCTACCATCCCTTGACCACTTTTGAGCCATCATTAACCCCCTCCCCCCTCCCAAAAGAAAATCTCCAAAAATAGCCACTAAATCATCGGTTTTTCAAGGTCGATTGAGGTTGCAAGTTGAGATTTTCCGCTCGAGTTTTCCGCGATCTGAAGGGTCCAGTTGAGAGCTATCCGATCATTATGTGGTTGTAATTTAAATCCACAATCATCAATACAAAGGTTCACTTCTCTTTCTATTTTGTTTTCTTATTAATGTTCTGGGTCACTATGTTTTAATTTAACTTTGAGTATGATATGGTCGGGTTTGCATCTGAGTGTGCTAAGATTAATTGTTCTTATGTTGCGTATTTGTTAAGATTAATTTATTGTCCTTCTTGGTAGTTAATATGGTTAATGTTATTGATGAATATGTATTAATTTTTTATTTTCTTGTTTATTCAATGAAGTAATGGCTTTCCATTTTAGCATGCTTTAGTTTCATTTTGATCTCCTATCTTAGTGACTAAATTGGTTATGTCCGCATCTATCTATTCCTATCATAAATTTAGTCTAGTTTCAAATATTGGTTAGCAGTAAAATTATAAGAGATTAGGTTGGGCCATGATTGGTGTAAAACTTTAATTGGACCTCCCCGGCGTATTTATGGGCTAATTGTTGCCCAAGACCAAAAACAAATAAATATTCATAAGCTAGCCAACTTTTCCATAATTAATTGGGCAACTTTTATTACTAGACAAGATTTAAGAAATTATTATAAATTTATAGCAGCAAATCCATAATTATATGGATAGCAGATTCTATAGCAGAAAACTGATCCACACCCATTAGTACTAATTAATTACCCATTAATCATCACTATTTTCCATTCATTTTGCACATTTTTAGGGATACTATACTACTAAACATAAGCAAATGCTATTCAAATTTCTTCTGACCCCTTTCATATGAGAAAAGCTCCATTTTTGCTTTCATTTTTTTCTTTTTTTCCTTCCAAAAATATGCCTCTTTTTTAGTGTTACAATTTCGTTTTATAATAATCTTATACTATCACAAGCAAAATCGATATTCTGATGGTTATACACTACATGATTATGGTATGTGTATTTAAGTGTGAACCAAGATAAATATAAATTCAAAATACCAAATCCTATAATTCACAAAATATAGTGGTATATATATATGAGTTATAATTATGATTTATACAACAAATGAGATCTAAAAAATATTATTAATTATACTAGAAATATATATATTATATAATATATTCATTATATATTTATAAAATAATCTCTGGTATATAGCATATCTAACTAGAATATTTAATTATATAAATAATACAACAATGATATAATCTATATGTGTTTGCGCATATTTATTTTAGCTAGAGCATATTCTTGGTATATTTATGGAATATATAAAAATACATAACATATTATTCATAATATATTTATGAAATAATGAAGGAACCATTATGGTCAAGTTGAAAAGCATACAGATGGAGTCGTCTGTATGAAGGCAAGAGAAAACGAGATTAGGTTTTGAGGGGGATAAAGGAGAATAAGTTAATGATCCATCCCTTAATTAGTGATTATTCAATTAATGAATCTTTTAAAATATGTAAGCAATAAAAGGTATGAGATTTTAAAATATGCCACAATTGTAAATGATTTTGCTATTTTTGGAATAAAGCAAAAGTAATACCATTTATATTAATAACTCTTTAAAAAAGATCTATCATGTAAAAACCTCTAATTAATTTACTTCATTTCCTCCACAACAATATCCATATCTCATGACCTTACAATAATCTCAAAATTAGTAATTGAATAATATTCAAACATCGTAGCTTGCTTTAGGCGCGATTAATAATAAACCATCGTGACTATGGGTACGGTTCCTGTGGTATAGTCATGATACGTAAACCCCAATTCAAGTGCGCGTTTCACGCGACTTGACCATAACTTCAAATAATAATAAAAATAAATATGTTGTAAATCGCGGGTGCGTTTCACGTGGCGCGGTTTACAATGTGTACCAAAACGATAAGTGTACAACATCGTAACTTGTTCAAATAAATTTCATAAATACTAAAAGCGATTAAGCCAATAATTAAAAGTGGTCAAAAGGTAAAATGCATAATAGGTTTAAACCATGTAATAAGTAAGATAATTAGGCCGAATATTAATTGTTAAGCGACCGTGCTAAAACTACGAAACTCGGGAGTGCCTCACACCTTCTCTCGGGTTAACAGAATTCCTTACCCGGTGTTCTGTATTCGCGGACCATAAATAGAGTCAATCTCCTCGATTTGGGATTTAAAAATAAACCGGTTACTTGGGATACCATAATAATTATCCTAAGTGGCGACTCTGATTAAATAAATAATCCTATTTCGAATAATGTTACTTAAATTAGAAAACCTCCCATATCCCCTATCCCTCGAAAAAAAGGTGTGACAGCTCTGGCGACTCTGCTGGGGACAATAACCCAGAACTTCTGGTTCAGGGTTCAGAATTCGAGCTTAGATGACTGTTATACTTGGCTTTTGTTTATTATCTGATTTTACATGTTTGGGCCTAATGTGCTAATTGTCGCTATTTACCGCTTTGATATTGCCGTGAACTGTACATAAAAATGTTACGGCGCCCTTCTTCTCTCTAAGTCTTCCAAATCATTTGGGAAGCGCACACTGGTGTGGCTTCTTTTTTGTTAGAGTGTCATATCCCTAATTTAGAACGAGGATCAGATCAGTTACAAATCCTGATGGCCTTTGGTTCCCGGTACGTTGCCCTACCTCGGCTCGAGTTGTCCGCTCGGGTAAGCCAGGTCTAGAACAATACACCTCAGGGTTCAAACCTAGAATAACATAACCTCATTACGGATCCCTATTAGGTATGTTTGTTTGCATCACGTGCACTTGACTTTGGGGACTAAACACATGGGTTGGGTCCGTCTAGGACAGGTGTACCCAAAATAAAAGACCGTCCTGATGCATTTTACGTGCTACTTGTGCATTTATTTATGTCGGCTTGCATGTTGAACGACTTCTAGAATAGGGAAAGAAAATCAAGAAAAACCAAGAGTGAGGTAGGAGAGAAAATTCACCCGATTCTGAAAATTCTCGGTATACGAAATATCCTGAAACTCAGTCGAAATTTTTAAAAAGAAGAAAAGAAAAAGTCATTTCAAAATAAGTCATATTTTCTTGTTGTGTCAAAACTTACCGAACTATGCGGGTCTGATTCTCACTAGATGTGAGATGCGTAGGCAAACCTCATCGGTTCCGGCCCCAATTTTCAAAAAAATAAATTCAAAAATATTTTCATCTGATTCCTTCTTTAGAAGTCGAAAATCCCCCCAAAAAAAAAAACAAAAAAAACCAAAAATATTTTCTTTCTTTTTAGAAGTCGTTCATTCGTAAAAGAAAATCAAATCAAAATCCAAAATATGTTTTTATTCCTTCTTTAGAAGTCTTTTTTCGAAAACAATAAAATAAAAATCGAAATTCAAAAAACAAATTCTTTCTTCTTTAGAAGTCTTTCTTTAAAAAACATTCTCAAAATAAAATCAAAATCCAAAAAAATAAAATATTTTCTTTATTCTTAAAGAATTTTCCCTTTAAAAACTTTCCCCAAAAAGAAAATTCAAAATTCAAATTCAAAAATATTTTCCTTGTTAGAAACTTTCGTGGTCTGTTTTGTATATGAGTAAAAAAAACAGTTAGTTTATTTACTATTCTTGATCTTCCACTCCCTGAATTACGTAATGATCTGATTCATGCGACGTCATGATACATAGGCAATCCCTATCGGATTCGATCATAGCCATAAACAAATTGAGTGAAAAAATAAATCAAAAAAAAAGAAAAAAAACTTTGAGTGAAAAAGAAAGAAAAGAGTGACAAAATAAATAATAGAGAAAAACAATAAAAAGAGAAAGAAAAAGAAATCAAGATATGAAAAAACAATTCAAAAACGAAAAAGAAAAAAAGCATCCCGAGAAGGAATCAATTCACTCATGTTGGTGAATCATACTCGAGCTTGTTCCAAAAGTTAGTTAGGATAGGTCTACTGCATCCAGTAGCCCCGAAGCGGTAAAACTCCGAGTCCCCCTCGTACCGGGCTAATGCTAGATGTAAATACCACTCTGGAGCAGTGGGACATGATACAGAAGACTGTTGGACTCTTAAAAGAGTAGTGGAAGACCCTATCGAGGTCAAGGCAATAATGCTTAGGGATGAAGAGGCCCCTAATATGATGAACAATCCTCTGCCTACTCACACCAATTGGCCAGTAGTCGGAATGATCTGTGAAGATGGGGAATTTGATTCGGCACTAAAGACCATTGCAGCCATTGCCGAGACAGAAGAAAAGCCAAAAAATAGACGGACGCTAAGCCTGAAAGTCCCCTATCAGACGGGATTCTCGGTAGCCAATCTTGCTATCTTTTCTGCGTCTGGATTATCTCAGGGTGTGATCCAGATGTTTTACTTTATTGTCCTACTTTCCGATGTAAACTCTTCTATCTTTAAAATTCAAAAAAAAAAATCAAATGAAATTAATATTTCATTGTCCAGGAATGTCTCTTTTCTTAATCTTGTCACTTTTCTTATTCTCTTTTCAGTTCTGTTAAATGCAGATTTTAATAACATGACATGCTTGTGGACTTCTTGCCTAGATCCTTAACGTTGTCAGATAATGAATCAAGAATCAGAATGTAATGAAGATAGGTTTAAGAAAATAAAACAAAGAATCGGAACAGCTAAAAGAAAATTGGCTCCAGATTGGAAAGGTCCATACATTGTAACAAGAGTATTGCCAAAAGAGAACGTTGTACCTGGGAAACATCAAAGGAAATGTCCCTGAAACAACTGTCCTCAACGCAGGTGCAGACAAAAGGTACTATGTTTGATCGTCTATATAACATTATTATTCTCCGGTTGGGATGAGGAAGACTTTCTTTCTCACTATCCAAATACTATCAACCATTTGCAAACCCTTTGAGCTAGGGGTGTTCAAAACCGAACCAAAACCGAAAACCGAATCGAAACCGAAGCTTAATGGCTTATTGGTATCGGTTTAACGGTTTAACGGACGGGGAGCAAATTTAATTTTTTTTATTAACGGCTTATTAGTTTGGGGACGGATTATTTAATTTTCTTAATGGATAATCCGTTAACCCGTTAAGAATATATATATATATATATATATATATATAAAATTTAATTTTATCCATATATATATTAAATAATCAAAAACCCTTCTTCCACTTCCAATACTCTATCTCTATTCTCTATTACTAATTTACTATTAGATATTTAGTTATAATTTACTATTCCAGTTAGTTACTATTAGATAATTTTGATGTCATGTATTATACCCAGTGTTCTCTTCTATTTCTTCTGATAATTATAAGTTCTTAATAGGCTCATCCCCAGAGATAATTCTACTGGGAAATACGCTGGAATGTAGCTCTCTATTTCTTTCTATTTAGCTCTCTTCTTAGGTGCCATATTCTATAGACTGGAATGTAGTCTGCTGAGTATAGGAATTTAATTTTGAGTTACATCGGTCAGCAAACAATTAATGCACGCAATATAGATTGAATTAGGCCGATAAACCGCCCGATAAGAGCTAAACCGATACCAATCCGCCTGATATCTTATCGGGTGACTAGCAGATTAATATATTTAAAAGCCGATAACCGATAAGCCAAACCGTTAAGAGTAAATAACAACCCAATCTGCCCGATAAGCAGCCCTACTTTGAGTTGGTTCCCTGTCTTTGATTACCCTCATTAGAACCTAGTAGTTATTATTGGAAAAAAAAGTAAATGTAAAATGAATTTAAAAAAAAAACAAAGAAGAAAAAGAATTTTGTTTTTAAAAAAGAAAGAGAAAAAAAAAGAAAACAAAACAAAACAAAATAAAATCAAAACCAAAAAAAAAAGTTCCCTTGAACTACGTTTGACTTGATTTCGAAAGGATACGTAGGCAGCCTCTCTCTGGGTATCAGACACACCAAAATAAAAATCCTCATTTCCCCAAAAGTTAAAACTGGGGCAGATGTTATAATGTTTCGGCGATGGTTTTGCCTGAAAGGTTCCAAAGTTGTAATTCAATCCAAGTCCTTTTTACCCAAATCCTTTTCAAGTCCTTCCGACTAATCAACGAGAATGTTCAAAAATTGGAGGATATAGTCACTTGGATCTGATGCCACCAAAATGAGAGAAATAAAATGAGAGAATCTTATTGGTGAAAACCCTCACGGACACCATAGGGCGATAGCGAGCAGAGAAAATGAAAATGAGAGAGTCTTGTTAGTGAAAACCCACAAAGGGCATTGTAAGGCGATGGTAAGAAGAGGAATGAGAGAGGTCAGCTAGTGTAAACCCGCAAAGGGCACTACTTATCGAAAAGAGAATCTTCACAGCCATTGGTATTGACAGTCTTGGGCAAGGTTTCTCGGTTTCTAGGCAAACGTTGTGATAAATTTCTGAGAGTCGGACGGTTTACACAGATCAAGCTCATTGAAGTCCGCAGGTACTCCAGATAAGTCATTTTTTCCTTTCCCCGAAAGGGATACCTCTCGTCTAAATTCATTGAACATTCCATTATTTGTTTTTCTTTGAATCCCTTTCGGTCTAACTTGGTTCCAAAACTAAGGCAAAGAAGGGATGGCAAGACTGATTTACAGGGCTCTCATTTGATACAAACTAATATGTAAAAAAGAGTCATCCAGCCTCGGCATGGGGCATCAAGTCAAACCCGACTAGCCATGGTGGCTGATGCTTTGAAATCAGAAACTCTCGAAAAGAGGAAATCAAATTGAAAGCGCCTATAAGGGCAAAATGAAGTTGAAAAGGTTAAGTCCCAAGTGACTAACCGCCTTGCCCAAGTTTGAAAAGCCAAAGGTACCCCAATGCTCTGAAATTAAAATTGGAAGATGGAAGTCAAAGGCCTACAAAGGCAAAATAAAGTTAGAAAAGGTTAAGTCCCATGTGGCCGACCGTTATGGAAAAGTTTGGAAAAGCCAAAGGTTCTCCGGGGCCAGAAATGCAATCGGTATTCAGGAAACTAGCAGTTGCAGGTGAAATTATCATCAGAGAAGCCGGCAAAAATCAAGCAACTGAAACACTCAAGGCCGTAAAACCAACCACCATTTCTAGTAACAATTGTTTTGTTTTTTGAAAAACAGGAAACATGTGCAACCCAAAAGCAACCTTGCAAGAAACATGTGCAACCCAAAAGCAACCTTGCATGAATCATGAGCAACCAACCAAAAAAAAAAGAGAAGAAGAAACTGTGCGGGAGCTAGAAACAGCTTTGCAGCAGCAACAACTCAAAAAGGGAAGTCTTCTTCAAATTCTTTCTCGCATTTATTCATTCTCTAAAAACTAATTTGAAAAAAATGAAAAAAAAAACATTAAAATGATGAAAAATAAAGAAAAGCAAGAAATTCAAAATCATGGTAAAATAGGGTACATCAATCCCTGGCTGCGTTTCCAACATAGAGTCTCCACTCACTAGTTGATTTTATTTTAAACATAGGGTCACCACTCCCTAGTAACTTTTCCAACATAGGGTCTCCACTCCCTAACTGATTTTATTTTTAGACATAAGATCTCCACTCCCTAGTCTCCATTTCCAACATAGGGTCTCCACTCCCTAGTTGATTTATTTTAGACATAGGGTCTCCACTCCCTAGTAATATTTCCAACATAGGGTCAACATAAGACCCTAGTTGATTTTATATTTAGACATAGGGTCTCCACTCCCTACTCTCTTTTCCAACATAGGGTCTTCACTCTCTAGTTTATGATATTTTAGACATAGGGTCCCCAATCCCTAGTCTTTTTTCCAACATAGGGTCTCCACTAACTATGTGATAATATTTTAGACATAGGGTCTCCACTCCCTAGTAACTTTTCCAACATAGGGTCTCTACTCCCTAGTTGATTTTATTTTTAGACATAGGGTCTCCACTCCCTAGTAACTTTTCCAACATAGGGTCTCTACTCCCTAGTTGATTTTATTTTTAGACATAGGGTCTCCACTCCCTAGTTGCTTTTCCAACATAGGGTTCTCCACTCCCTAGTTGATTGTTTTTAGACATAGGATTTTCACTCCCTAGTTGATTTTATTTAGACATAGGGTCTGCACTCCCCAGTCTCTTTTCTAATATAGGGTCTCTACTTCCTAGTTGATTTTATTTTAGACATAGGGTCTCCATTCCCTAGTCTCTTTTCCAATATAGGGTATCCACTCGCTAGTTGATTTTATTTTAGACATAGGGTCTCCAATCCCCAGTCACTTTTCCAACATAGGGTCTCCACTCCCTAGTTGATTTTATTTTAGACATAGGGTCTCCAATCCCCAGTCACTTTTCCAACATAGGGTCTCCACTCCCTAGTTGATTTTATATTTAGACATATTGTCTCCACTCCCTAGTCTCTTTTCCAACATAGGGTCTCCACTCCCTAGTCGCTTTTACAACATAGGGTCTCCACTCCCTAGTTGATGATATTTAGACATAGGGTCTCCATTCCCTAGTCTCTTTTCCAACATAGGGTCTTCACTCCCTAGTTGATTTTATTTTAGACATAAGGTCTCCACTCCCTAGTCGCTTTTCCAACATAGGGTCTCCACTCCCTAGTTGATTTATTTTAGACATAGGGTCTCCACTCCCTAGTAATATTTCCAACATAGGGTCAACATAAGACCCTAGTTGATTTTATATTTAGACATAGGGTCTCCACTCCCTACTCTCTTTTCCAACATAGGGTCTTCACTCTCTAGTTTATGATATTTTAGACATAGGGTCCCCAATCCCTAGTCTTTTTTCCAACATAGGGTCTCCACTAACTATGTGATAATATTTTAGACATAGGGTCTCCACTCCCTAGTAACTTTTCCAACATAGGGTCTCTACTCCCTAGTTGATTTTATTTTTAGACATAGGGTCTCCACTCCCTAGTTGCTTTTCCAACATAGGGTTCTCCACTCCCTAGTTGATTGTTTTTAGACATAGGATTTTCACTCCCTAGTTGATTTTATTTAGACATAGGGTCTGCACTCCCCAGTCTCTTTTCTAATATAGGGTCTCTACTTCCTAGTTGATTTTATTTTAGACATAGGGTCTCCATTCCCTAGTCTCTTTTCCAATATAGGGTATCCACTCGCTAGTTGATTTTATTTTAGACATAGGGTCTCCAATCCCCAGTCACTTTTCCAACATAGGGTCTCCACTCCCTAGTTGATTTTATATTTAGACATATTGTCTCCACTCCCTAGTCTCTTTTCCAACATAGGGTCTCCACTCCCTAGTCGCTTTTACAACATAGGGTCTCCACTCCCTAGTTGATGATATTTAGACATAGGGTCTCCATTCCCTAGTCTCTTTTCCAACATAGGGTCTTCACTCCCTAGTTGATTTTATTTTAGACATAAGGTCTCCACTCCCTAGTCGCTTTTCCAACATAGGGTCTCCACTCCCTAGTTGATTTTATTTTAGACATATGGTCTCCACTCCCTAATCCGTTTCCCAACATAGGGTCTCCACTTTCTAGTGAATGATATTTTAGACATAGGGTCTCCACTCCATAATATATTTTTCAACATAGGGTCTCCACTCCCGAGATGATTTTAGTTTTAGACATAGGGTCTCCACCCTCTAGTCCCTTTTGCATAATAGGGTCTCCACTCCCTAATTGATTTTATTTTAAAAATAGGGTCTCCACTCCCTAGTCGCTTTTCCAACATAAGTCTCCACTTTCTTGTTGATTTTATTTTAGACATATGGTCTTCACTCACGAGTCGCGTTTCCAACATAAGGTCTACAATCCCTATATAAAGTTATTTTAGACATAGGGTCTCCACTCCCTAGTCTCTTTTCCAACATAGGGACTCCACACCCTAGTCGCTTTTATAACAAAGGGTCTCCACTCCCTAGTTGATTTTATTTTTAGACATAGAGTCTCTACCTCCTAGTCGCTTTTCCAACATGTGGTCTCCACTGTCTAGTCGAATTTATTTTAGACATAGGGTATCCACTCCCTAGTCGCTTTTCCAACATAGGGTCTCCACTCCCTAGTTGATTTTCCAACATAGGGTCTCCACTCCCTAGTTGATTTTCCAACATAGGGTCTCCACTCCCTAGTTGATTTTCCAACATAGGGTCTCCACTCCCTAGTTGATTTTCCAACATAGGGTCTCCACTCCCTAGTTGATTTTCCAACATAGGGTCTCCACTCCCTAGTTGATTTTCCAACATAGGGTCTCCACTCCCTAGTTGATTTTCCAACATAGGGTCTCCACTCCCTAGTTGATTTTCCAACATAGGGTCTCCACTCCCTAGTTGATTTTCCAACATAGGGTCTCCACTCCCTAGTTGATTTTCCAACATAGGGTCTCCACTCCCTAGTTGATTTTCCAACATAGGGTCTCCACTCCCTAGTTGATTTTCCAACATAGGGTCTCCACTCCCTAGTTGATTTTCCAACATAGGGTCTCCACTCCCTAGTTGATTTTCCAACATAGGGTCTCCACTCCCTAGTTGATTTTCCAACATAGGGTCTCCACTCCCTAGTTGATTTTCCAACATAGGGTCTCCACTCCCTAGTTGATTTTCCAACATAGGGTCTCCACTCCCTAGTTGATTTTCCAACATAGGGTCTCCACTCCCTAGTTGATTTTCCAACATAGGGTCTCCACTCCCTAGTTGATTTTCCAACATAGGGTCTCCACTCCCTAGTTGATTTTCCAACATAGGGTCTCCACTCCCTAGTTGATTTTCCAACATAGGGTCTCCACTCCCTTGTTGATGTAATTTTAGATATAGGGTCTTCACCCCCTAGTCGCTTTTCGAACATAGGGTTTCCACTCCCTAGTTGAAGTTATTTTAGACATAGGATTTCCACTCCCTAGTCTCTTTTCCAACATAGGGTCTCCACTCCCTTGTTGATGTAATTTTAGATATAGGGTCTTCACCCCCTAGTCGCTTTTCGAACATAGGGTTTCCACTCCCTAGTTGAAGTTATTTTAGACATAGGGTATCCACTCCCTAGGCCTCTTTTCTAATATAGGGTCTCCACTCCCTAGTTGATTTTAATTTAGACATAGGGTCTCTACTCACTAGTCTCTTTTCCAACATAGGGTTGCCACTTACTAGTTGAAGTTATTTTTGACATAGGGCCTCCACTACCTAGTTTCTTTTCCAATATACGATATCCACTCACCAATTGAGGTTATTTATGACATAGGGTCTCCAATCCCTAGTCATTTTTCCAACATAGGGTCTACACTCCCTAGTCACTTTTCTAACATAGAGTCTCCAGTCCCTAGTTGATGTTATTTTAGACATAAGGTCTCCACTCCCTAGTAAGTTTTCCAACATAGGGTCTCCACTCCCTAATTGATGTTATTTTAGACATAGGGACTCCAGTCCCTAGGCTCTTTTCCAACTTTGGGTATCCACTCTCTAGTTGATGTTATTTTAGACATAAGGTCTCCACTCCCTAATTTCTTTTCCAACATAGTGTCTCCATTCCCTAGTTGATGATATTTTAGACATAGGGTCTCCACTCACTAGTCTCTTTTCCAACATAAAGTCTCCACTCTCTAGTCGATTCTCTAACATAGGGTCTCTACTCCCTAGTTGATTTTACTTTTAGATATAGGGTCTCCACCCCCTAGTCGTTTTACTAACATAGGGTCTGTACTAACTAGTTGATTTTATTTTTAGACATACGGTCTCCACCCCCTATTCGCTTTTGCAACATAGGGGCTCCAATCCCTAGTTAGTTTTATTTTATACATAGGGTATCCACTCCCTAGTCTCTTTTCCAACATAAGGTCACCAATCCCTAGTTGAAGTTATTTTACAGAAAGGGTCTCCACTCCCTAGTTGCTTTTATAGCAAAGGGTCTTCACTCCCTAGTTAATTTTATTTTTAGACATAGGGTCTTTACCCCCTAGTCGCTTTTCCAACATGTTGTCTCCACTGTCTAGTTGAATTTATTTTAGACATAGGGTCTCCACTCTCTAGTCGCTTTTCCAACATAGGATCTCCACACTCTAGTTGATTTTATTTTAGACATATGGTCTCCACTCCCTAGTCCTCTTTTTCAATATAGGGTCACCACTCCCTAGTTGATTTTATTTTAGACATAGGGTCTCTACTCACTAGTCTCTTTTCCAATATAGGGTCGCCACTCACTAGTTTAAGTTATTTTTGACATAGGGTCTCCACTACCTAGTTTCGTTTCCAATATACTGTATCCACTTAGCAGTAGAGGTTATTTATGACATAGGGTGTCCAATCCCTAGTCATTTTTCCAACATAGGGTCTACACTCCCTAGTCTCTTTTCCAACATAGAGTCTCCACTCCTTAGTTGATGTTATTTTAGACATAGGGTCTCCACTCCCTAGTCTTATTTCCAACATAGGGTCTCCACTCCCTAGTCTTATTTCCAACATAGGGTCTCCACTCCCTAGTTGATGTTATTTTAGACACAGACTCCACTCCCTACTCTCTTTTCCAACTTAAGGTCTTCACTCCCTAGTTGATGTTATTTTAGACATAGGGTCTTCACTCCCTAATCTCTTTTCCAACATAGTGTCTCCACTCCCTAGTTGATTATATTTTAGACATAGGGTCTCCGCTCCCAAGTCTATTTTCCAACATAAGGTCTCCACTCTCTAGTCGATTTTCTAACATCGGGTCTCCACTCCCTAGTTGATTTTACTTTTAGACATAGGGTCTCCACCCGTAGTCGTTTTTCTAACATAGGGTCTCCACTAACTAGTTGATTTTTATTTTTAGACATACGGTCACCACCCCTATTCGCTTTTGCAACATAGGGGCTCCAATCCCTAGTTGATTTTACTTTTAGACATAGGGTCTCCACTAACTAGTTGATTTTTATTTTTAGACATACGGTCACCACCCCTATTCGCTTTTGCAACATAGGGGCTCCAATCCCTAGTTGATTTTATTTTATACATAGGGTATCCATTCCCTAGTCTCTTTTCCAACATAAGGTCACCAATCCCTAGTTGAAATTATTTTAGACAAGGGGTCTCCACTCCCTAGTCGCTTTTATAACAAAGGGTCTCCACTCCTTAGTTGATTTTATTTTTAGACATAGGGTCTCTACCCCCTTGTCGCTTTTCCAACATGTGGTCTCCACTGTCTAGTTGAATTTATTTTAGACATAGGGTCTCCACTCCCTAGTTGATTTTATTTTAGACATAGGGTCTCAACTCCCTAGTCGTTTTTCCAACATAGGGTCTCCACTCTCTAGTTGAGTGTATTTTAGAAATAGGGTCTCCACTCGCTAGTCGTTTTTCCAACATAAGGTCACCTATCCCTAGTTGAAGTTATTTTATACATAGGATTTTCACTCCCTAGTCTCTTTTCAAACATAGGGTCTCCACTCCCTTGTTGATGTTATTTTTGACATAGGGTTTCCACTCCCTAGTCTCATTTCCAACATAGGGTCTCCACTCCCTAATTGAGGTTATTGTAGACACAGGGACTCCACTCCCTAGTCTCTTTTCCAACTTAGGTTCTCCACTCCCTAGTTGATGTTATTTTAGACATAGGGTCTCCACTCCCTAATATCTTTTCCAACATAGTGTCTCCACTCCCTAGTTGATGATATTTTAGACATAGGGTCTCCACTCCCTAGTCTCTTTTCCAACATAAGGTCTCCACTCTCTAGTCGATTTTCTAACATAGGGTCTCAACTCCCTAGTTCATTTTACTTTTAGACATAGGGTCTCCACCCCCCAGTCGCTTTTCTAACATAGGGTTTCCACTAACTAGTTGATTTTATTTTTAGACATACGGTCTCCACCCCTATTCGCTTTTGCAACGTTGGGGCTCCAATCCCTAGTTGATTTTATTTTATACATAGGGTATCCACTCCCTAGTCTCTTTTCCAACATAAGATCACCAATCCCTAGTTGATTTTATTTTATACATAGGGTATCCACTCCCTAGTCTCTTTTCCAACATAAGATCACCAATCCCTAGTTGAAGTTATATTAGACAAAGTGTCTCCACTCCCTAGTTGATTTTATTTTAGACATAGGGTCTCTACTCCCTAGTCGTTTTTCCAACATTGGGTCTCCACTCCCTAGTTGATTTTATTTTAGTCATAGGTTCTCCACTCGCTAGTTATTTTTCCAACATAAGGTCACCTATCCCTAGTTGAAGTTATTTTAGAAGTAGGATTTCCACTCCCTAGTCTCTTTTCAAACATAGGGTCTCCACTCCCTTGCTGATGTTATTTTTGACATAGGGTTTCCACTCCCTAGTCTCATTTCCAACATAGGGTCTGCACTCCCTAGTTGATGTTATTTTAGACACGGGGACTCCACTCCCTAGTCTCTTTTCCAACTTAGGGTCTCCACTCCCAAGTTGATGTTATTTTAGACATAGGGTCTCCACTCCCTAATATCTTTTCCAACATAGTGTCTCCACTCCCTATTGGATGATATTTTAGACATAGGGTCTCCACTCCCAAGTCTATTTTCCAACATAAGGTCTCCACTCTCTAGTCGATTTTCTAACATAGGGTCTCCACTCCCTAGTTGAAATTACTTTAAACATAGGGTCTCCACTCTCTAATCTGTTTTCCAACATAGGGACTCCACTCCCTAGTTGATTTTATTTTTATACATAGGGTCTCCACTCCCTAGTTGATTTTATTTTTATACATAGGGTCTCCACTCCCTAATATCTTTTCCAACATAGTGTCTCCACTCCCTATTGGATGATATTTTAGACATAGGGTCTCCACTCCCAAGTCTATTTTCCAACATAAGGTCTCCACTCTCTAGTCGATTTTCTAACATAGGGTCTCCACTCCCTAGTTGATTTTATTTTTATACATAGGGTCTCCACTCCCTAGTTGAAATTACTTTAAACATAGGGTCTCCACTCTCTAATCTGTTTTCCAACATAGGGACTCCACTCCCTAGTTGATTTTTATTTTTTGACATTAGGTTTCTACTCCCTAGTCTCTTTTCCAACATAGGGACTCTACTCCCTATTGATTTTATTTTAGATATAGGGTCTCCACCCCCTAGTCGTTTTTCCAACATAGGGTCTCCACTCCCTAGTAGAAGTTATTTTAGACATAGGGTATCCACTCCCTAATCCTCTTTTCCAATATAGAATCACCACTCCCTAGTTAATCTTATTTTAGACATAGGGTCTCCACACCCTAGTCTTTTTTCCAACATAAGCTCTCCACTCCCTAGTTGATGTTATTTTAGAAACATGGTCTCCACTCCCTAGTCTCTTTTCCAACTTAGGGTCTCCACTCCCTAGTTGATGTTATTTTAGAAACATGGTCTCCACTCCCTAGTCTCTTTTCCAACTTAGGGTCTCCACTCCCTAGTTGATGTTATTTTAGACATAGGGTCTACACTCCCTAATCTCTTTTCCAACATAGTGTCTCCACTCCCTAGTTGATGATATTTTAGACATAGGGTCTCCACTCCTTAGTCGCTTTTCCAACATAAGGTCTCCACTCTCTAGTCGATTTTCTAACATAAGGTCTCCACTATCCAGTTGATTTTACTTTTAGACATACGGTCTCTACCCCCTAGTCGCTTTTCCAACATGTGATCTACACTGTCTAGTTGAATTTATTTTAGACATAGGGTCTCCACTCCCTAGTCGCTTTTATAACATAGGGTCTCCACTCCCTAGTTGATTTTATTTTAGACATAGGGTCTCCACTCCCTAGTCGTGTTTGCAACATAGGGTCTCCACTCCCTAGTTGATTTTATTTTAGACATAGGGTCTCCACTCCCTAGTCGTTTTTCCAACATAAGGTCACCTATCCCTAGTTGAAGTTATTTAAGACATAGGATTTCCACTCACTAGTCTCTTTTCCAACATAGGGTCTCCACTCCCTTGTTGATGTTATTTTTGACATAGGGTTTCCACTCCCTAGTCTCTTTTCCAACATAGGGTCTCCACTCCCTTGTTGATGTTATTTTTGACATAGGGTTTCCACTCCCTAGTCTCTTTTCCAACATAGGGTCTCCACTCCCTTGTTGATGTTATTTTTGACATAGGGTTTCCACTCCCTAGTCTCTTTTCCAACATAGGGTCTCCACTCCCTTGTTGATGTTATTTTTGACATAGGGTTTCCACTCCCTAGTCTCTTTTCCAACATAGGGTCTCCACTCCCTTGTTGATGTTATTTTTGACATAGGGTTTCCACTCCCTAGTCTCTTTTCCAACATAGGGTCTCCACTCCCTTGTTGATGTTATTTTTGACATAGGGTTTCCACTCCCTAGTCTCTTTTCCAACATAGGGTCTCCACTCCCTTGTTGATGTTATTTTTGACATAGGGTTTCCACTCCCTAGTCTCTTTTCCAACATAGGGTCTCCACTCCCTTGTTGATGTTATTTTTGACATAGGGTTTCCACTCCCTAGTCTCTTTTCCAACATAGGGTCTCCACTCCCTTGTTGATGTTATTTTTGACATAGGGTTTCCACTCCCTAGTCTCTTTTCCAACATAGGGTCTCCACTCCCTTGTTGATGTTATTTTTGACATAGGGTTTCCACTCCCTAGTCTCTTTTCCAACATAGGGTCTCCACTCCCTTGTTGATGTTATTTTTGACATAGGGTTTCCACTCCCTAGTCTCTTTTCCAACATAGGGTCTCCACTCCCTTGTTGATGTTATTTTTGACATAGGGTTTCCACTCCCTAGTCTCTTTTCCAACATAGGGTCTCCACTCCCTTGTTGATGTTATTTTTGACATAGGGTTTCCACTCCCTAGTCTCTTTTCCAACATAGGGTCTCCACTCCCTTGTTGATGTTATTTTTGACATAGGGTTTCCACTCCCTAGTCTCTTTTCCAACATAGGGTCTCCACTCCCTTGTTGATGTTATTTTTGACATAGGGTTTCCACTCCCTAGTCTCTTTTCCAACATAGGGTCTCCACTCCCTTGTTGATGTTATTTTTGACATAGGGTTTCCACTCCCTAGTCTCTTTTCCAACATAGGGTCTCCACTCCCTTGTTGATGTTATTTTTGACATAGGGTTTCCACTCCCTAGTCTCTTTTCCAACATAGGGTCTCCACTCCCTTGTTGATGTTATTTTTGACATAGGGTTTCCACTCCCTAGTCTCTTTTCCAACATAGGGTCTCCACTCCCTTGTTGATGTTATTTTTGACATAGGGTTTCCACTCCCTAGTCTCTTTTCCAACATAGGGTCTCCACTCCCTTGTTGATGTTATTTTTGACATAGGGTTTCCACTCCCTAGTCTCTTTTCCAACATAGGGTCTCCACTCCCTTGTTGATGTTATTTTTGACATAGGGTTTCCACTCCCTAGTCTCTTTTCCAACATAAGGTCTCCACTCTCTAGTCGATTTTCTAACATAGGGTCTCCACTCCCTAGTTGATTTTACTTTTAGACATAGGGTCTCCACCCCCTATTCGCTTTTCTAACATAGGGTCTCCACTAATTAGTTGATTTTATTTTAGACATATGGTCTCCACTCCCTAGTCCTCGTTTTCATTATAGGGTCACCACTCCCTAGTTGATTTTATTTTAGACATAGGGTCTCTACTGACTAGTCTCTTTTCCAACATAGGGTCGCCACTCACTAGTTAAAGTTATTTTAGACAAAGGGTCTCCACTCCCTAGTCGCTTTTATAACAAAGGGTCTCCACTCCCTAGTTGATTTTATTTTTAGACATAGGGCCTCTACCCCCTAGTCGCTTTTCCAACATGTGGTCTCCACTGTCTAGTTGAATTTACTTTAGACATAGGGTCTCCACTCCCTAGTCGCTTTTCCAACATGTGGTCTCCACTGTCTAGTTGAATTTACTTTAGACATAGGGTCTCCACTCCCTAGATGATTTTATTTTAGACATAAGGTCTCCACTCCCTAGTCGCTTTTCCAACATAGGGTCTCCATTCCCTAGTTGATTTTACTTTAGACATAGGGTCTCCACTCTCTAGTCAGTTTTCCAACATAAGGTCACCTATCCCTAGTTGAAGTTATTTTAGATATAGGATTTCCACTCCCTAGTCTCGTTTCCAACATAGGGTCTCCACTCCCTAGTTGAAATTATTTTAGACATAGGGTCTCTACTCACTAGTTTCTTCCAATATACGGTATCCACTCACCTGTTGAGGTTATTTATGACATATGGTCTCCAATCCCTAGTCATTTTTCTAACATAGGGTCTAGACTCCCTAGTCTATTTTTCAACATAGAGGCTTCACTCCCTAGTTGATGTTACTTTAGTCGTAGAGTCTCTACTCCCTAGTCTTTTTTCCAACATAAGCTCTCCACTCCCTAGTTGATGTTATTTTAGAAACATGGTCTCCACTCCATAGTCTCTTTTCCAACTTAGGGTCTCCACTCCCTAGTTGATGTTATTTTAGACATAGGGTCTACACTCCCTAATTTCTTTTCCAACATAGGG
>AWOL01S0020825.1:0-10571 GCA_000715115.1 Nicotiana otophora
CTCTACTCACTAGTCCCTTTTCCAACATAGGGTCTCCACTCCCTAGTTGATGATATTTTATACATAGGGTCTCTACTCCCTAGTTTCTTTTCCAACATAAGGTCTCCACTCTCTTGTCGATTTTCTAACATAAGGTCTCCACTATCCAGTTGATGTTACTTTTAGACATACGGTCTCTACCCCCTAGTCGCTTTTCCAACATGTGATCTACACTGTCTAGTTGAATTTGTTTTAGACATAGGGTCTCCACTCCCTAGTCGCTTTTATAACATAGGGTCTCCACTCCCTAGTTGATTTTATTTTAGACATAGGGTCTCCACTCCCTAGTCGTGTTTGCAACATAGGGTCTCCACTCCCTAGTTGATTTTATTTTAGACATAGGGTCTCCACTCCCTAGTCGTTTTTCCAACATAAGGTCACCTATCCCTAGTTGAAGTTATTTAAGACATAGGATTTCCACTCACTAGTCTCTTTTCCAACATAGGGTCTCCACTCCCTTGTTGATGTTATTTTTGACATAGGGTTTCCACTCCTAAGTCTATTTTCCAACATAGGACCTCCACTCCCTAGTTGATGTTATTTTAGACACAGGGACTCCACTCCCTAGTCTCTTCTCCAACTTAGGGTCTCCACTCCCTAGTTGATGTTATTTTAGACATAGGGTTTCCACTCCCTAATCTCTTTTCCAACATAGTGTCTCCACTCCCTAGTTGATGATATTTTAGACATATGGTCTCCACTCCCTAGTCTCTTTTCCAACATAAGGTCTCCACTCTCTAGTCGATTTTCTAACATAGGGTCTCCACTCCCTAGTTGATTTTATTTTTTGACATAGGGTCTCCATCCCCCTATTCATTTTTCTATCATAGGGTCTCCACTAACTAGTTGATTTTATTTTTAGACATACGGTCTCCACTCCTATTCGCTTTTACAACATAGGGGCTCAAATCCCTAGTTGATTTTATTTTAGACATAGGGTCTACACTCCCTAATTTCTTTCCCAACATAGGGTCTCCACTCCCTAGTCGCTTTTCCAACATAGGGTCTCCACTCCCTAGTCGCTTTTCCAACATAGGGTCTCCACTCCCTAGTCGCTTTTCCAACATAGGGTCTCCACTCCCTAGTCGCTTTTCCAACATAGGGTCTCCACTCCCTAGTCGCTTTTCCAACATAGGGTCTCCACTCCCTAGTCGCTTTTCCAACATAGGGTCTCCACTCCCTAGTCGCTTTTCCAACATAGGGTCTCCACTCCCTAGTCGCTTTTCCAACATAGGGTCTCCACTCCCTAGTCGCTTTTCCAACATAGGGTCTCCACTCCCTAGTCGCTTTTCCAACATAGGGTCTCCACTCCCTAGTCGCTTTTCCAACATAGGGTCTCCACTCCCTAGTCGCTTTTCCAACATAGGGTCTCCACTCCCTAGTCGCTTTTCCAACATAGGGTCTCCACTCCCTAGTCGCTTTTCCAACATAGGGTCTCCACTCCCTAGTCGCTTTTCCAACATAGGGTCTCCACTCCCTAGTCGCTTTTCCAACATAGGGTCTCCACTCCCTAGTCGCTTTTCCAACATAGGGTCTCCACTCCCTAGTCGCTTTTCCAACATAGGGTCTCCACTCCCTAGTCGCTTTTCCAACATAGGGTCTCCACTCCCTAGTCGCTTTTCCAACATAGGGTCTCCACTCCCTAGTCGCTTTTCCAACATAGGGTCTCCACTCCCTAGTCGCTTTTCCAACATAGGGTCTCCACTCCCTAGTCGCTTTTCCAACATAGGGTCTCCACTCCCTAGTCGCTTTTCCAACATAGGGTCTCCACTCCCTAGTCGCTTTTCCAACATAGGGTCTCCACTCCCTAGTCGCTTTTCCAACATAGGGTCTCCACTCCCTAGTCGCTTTTCCAACATAGGGTCTCCACTCCCTAGTCGCTTTTCCAACATAGGGTCTCCACTCCCTAGTCGCTTTTCCAACATAGGGTCTCCACTCCCTAGTCGCTTTTCCAACATAGGGTCTCCACTCCCTAGTCGCTTTTCCAACATAGGGTCTCCACTCCCTAGTCGCTTTTCCAACATAGGGTCTCCACTCCCTAGTCGCTTTTCCAACATAGGGTCTCCACTCCCTAGTCGCTTTTCCAACATAGGGTCTCCACTCCCTAGTCGCTTTTATAACAAAGGGTCTCCACTCTCTAGTTGATTTTATTTTTAGACATACGGTCTCCACTCCTATTCGCTTTTACAACATAGGGGCTCAAATCCCTAGTTGATTTTATTTTATACATAGGGTATCCACTCCCTAGTCTCTTTTCCAACATAAGGTCACAAATCCCTAGTTGAAGTTATTTTAGACAAAGGGTCTCCACTCCCTAGTCGCTTTTATAACAAAGGGTCTCCACTCTCTAGTTGATTTTATTTTTAGACATAGAGTCTCTACCCCCTAGTGGCTTTTCCAACATGTGGTCTCCACTGTGTAGTTGAATTTATTTTAGATATAGGGTCTCCACTCCCTAGTCGCTTTTCCAACATAGGGTCTCCACTCCCTAGATGATTTTATTTTTGACATAGGGTCTCCACTCCCTAGTCGCTTTTCCAACATAGGGTCTCCACTCCCTAGTTGATTTTATTTTAGACACAGGGTCTCCACTCCCTAGTCGTTTTTCCAACATAAGGTCATCTATCCCGAGTTGAAGTTCTTTTAGGTATAGGTTTTCCACTCCCTAGTCTCTTTTCCAACATAGGGTCTCCACTCCCTTTTTGATGTTTTATTGATATAGGGTTTCCACTCCCTAGTCTCTTTTCCAACATAGGGTACCCACTCCCTAGTTTAAATTATTTTAGACATAGGGTCTCCACTCTCTAATCTGTTTTCCAACATAGGGACTCCACTCCCTAGTTGATATTTATTTTTTGACATAAGGTTTCTACTTCCTAGTCTCTTTTCCAATATAGGGTCTCCACTCCTTATTGATTGTATTTTAGATATAGGGTCTCCACCCCCTAGTCGCATTTCCAACATAGGGTCTCCACTCCCTAGTTGAAGTTATGCTAGACATAGGGTATCCACTCCCTAGTCCTCTTTACTAATATAGGGTCACCACTCCCTAGTTGATTTTATTTTAGACATAGGGTCTCTACTCACTAGTCCCTTTTCCAACATAGGGTCGCCACTCACTAGTTGAAGTTATTTTTGACATAGGGTCTCCACTACCTAGTTTCCTTTCCAATATACAGTATCCACTCACCAGTTGAGGTTATTTATGACATAGGGTCTCCAATCCCTAGTATTCTTTCCAACATAGAGTCTATACTCCCTGGTCTCTTTTCCAACATAGAGTCTCCACTCCCTAGTTGATGTTATTTTAGACATAGGGCCTCCACTCCCTAGTCCTTTTTCCAACATAGGGTCTCCACTCCCTAGTTGATATTATTTTAGACACAGGGTCTCCACTCCCTAGTCTCTTTTCCCACATAAGGTCTTCACTCTCTAGTCAATTCTCTAACAAAGGGTCTCCACTCTCTAGTTGATTTTACTTTTAGACATAGGTTCTCCATCCCCGAGTCGCTTTTCTAACATTGGGTCCCAACTAACTAGTTGATTTTCTTTTAAGATATACGGTCTCCATGATATTCACTTTTGCAACAAAGGGGATCGAATCCCGAGTTGATTTTATTTTATACATAGGGTATCCACTCCCTATATCCACGCTATTCGCTTTTGCAACATAGGGGATCCAATCCCTAATTGATTTTATTTTATACATAGGGTATCCACTCCCTAGTCGCTTTTCCAACATAAAGTCACCAATCCCTAGTCGAAGTTATTTTACACAAAGGGTCTCCACTTCCTAATCGCTTTTATAACAAAGAGTCTCCACTCCCTAGTTGATTTTATTTTTAGATATATGGTCTCTACCCCCTAGTCGCTTTTCCAACATGTGGTCTCCACTGTCTAGTTGAATTTATTTTAGACATAGGGTCTCCACTCCCTAGTCGCTTTTCCAACATAGGGTCTCCACTACCTAGTTGATTTTATTTTAGACATAGAGTCTCCACTCCCTAGTTGCTTTTCCAACATAAGGTCTCCACTCCCTAGTTGATTTTATTTTAGACATAGGGTCTTCACACCCTAGACGTGTTTCCAACAAAAGGTCACTTATCCCTAGTTGAAGTTATTTTAGACATAGGATTTCCACTCCCTAGTCTCTTTTCCAACATAGGGTCTCCACTCCCTTGTTGATGTGATTATTTACATAGAGTTTCCACTCCCTAGTCTCTTTTCCAACATAGGGTCTCTACTCCCTAGTCTCTTTTCCAACATAGGGTCTCTACTCCCTAGTCTCTTTTCCAACATAGGGTCTCTACTCCCTAGTTGATGTTACTTTAGTCATAAAGTCTCTACTCCCTAGTTGATGTTATTTTAGACACATGGTCTCCACTCCCTAGTCTCTTTTCCAACTTAGGGTCTCCACTCCCTAATTGATGTTATTTTAGACATAGGGTCTTCACTCTCTAATCTCTTTTCCAACATAGGGTCTCTACTCCTTAGTTGATGATATTTTATACATAGGGTCTCTACTCCCTAGTTTCTTTTCCAACATAAGGTCTCCACTCTCTAGTCGATTTTCTAATATAGGGTCTCCACTCCCTAGTTGATTTTATTTTTAGACATAAGTTTTCCACCCCCTATTCACTTTTGCAATATAGGGGCTCCACTCCCTAGTTGATTTTGTTTTATACATAGTGTCTCCACTCCCTAGTATCTTTTCCAACATGAACTCTCCACTCCCTAGTTGATTTTATTTTAGACATAGGGTCTCCACTCCCTAGTTGATTTTATTTTAGACATAGGGTCTCCACTCCCTAGTCGCTTTTCCAATATAAAGTCTCCAATCCCTAGTTGAAGTTATTTAAGACAAAAGGTCTCCACTCCCTAGTCTCTTTTCCAACATAAGGACTCCACTCCCTAGTTGATTCTATTTTGGAATAGGGTCTCCACTCCCAAGTTGATTCTATTTTGGATATTGGGTCCTCACTCCCTAGTCTCTTTTACAACATAGGGTCTCCACTTCCTAGTTGAAGTTACTTTAGATACAGGGTCTCTACTCCTTAGTCTCTTTTCCAACATAGGGTCTCCACTCCCTAGTTGAAGTTATTTTACATAAGGGGTCTCCACTCCCTAGTATCTTTTCCAACAGAGGGTTTCCACACCCTAGTCGCTTTTCTAACAAAGGGTCTCCAATCCCTAGTTGATTTTATTTTTAGACATAGGGTCTCTACCCCCTAGTCGCTTTTCCATCATGTGGTCTCCACTGTCTAGTTGAATTTATTTTAGACATAGGGTCTCCACTCCCTAGTCGCTTTTCCAACATAGTGTCTCCATTCCCTAGTTGATTTTATTTTAGACATAGGGTCTCCACTCCCTAATCGCTTTTCCAACAAAGGGTCTCCAATCCCTAGTTGATTTTATTTTAGACATAGGGCCTTTACTCCCTAGTCGATTTTCTAACATAATGTCACAAATCCCTAGTTGAAGTTATTTTAGACATAGGATCTCCACTCCCTCGTCTCTTTTCCAACATAGGGTCTCCACTCCCTAGTTGTTGTTATTTTTGACATAGGATTTCCACTCCCTAGTGTCTTTTCCAACATAGGGTGTCTACTCCCTAGTTGATGTTATTTTAGATATAGGGTCTCCACTCCCTAGTCCGATTTTCCAACATATTGTCTTCACTCCCTAGATTAAGTTATTTTAGACATAGGGTATCCACTCCCTAGTCCACTTTTCCAAATAGGGTCACCACTCTCTAGTTGAGTTTATTTTAGATATAGGGTCTCCACCCCCTAGTCGATTTTCCAACATAGGGTCTCCACTCCCTAGTTGAAGTTATTGTAGACATAGGGTATCCACTCCCTAGTTTCTTTTCCAACATAAGGTCTCCACTCTCTAGTCAATTTTCTAATATCAGGTTTCCACTCTCTAGTTGATTTTACTTTTAGACATAGGGTCTCTACCCCTAGTTTCTTTTCCAACATGTGATCTCCACTGTCTAGATGAATTTATTTTAGACATAGGCTCTCCACTCCCTAGTTGATTTTATTTTAGACATAGGGTCTCTACTCCCTAGTCGCTTTTCCAATATAAGGTCTCCAATCCCTAGTTGAAGTTATTTTAGACATAAGGTCTCCAGTCCCTAGTCTCTTTTCCAACATAGGGACTTCACTCCCTAGTTGATTCTATTTTGGATATAAGGTCTCCACTCCCTAGTTGATTCTATTTTGGACATAGGTTCTCCCCTCCCTAGTTGATTCTATTTTGGATATAAGGTCTCCACTCCCTAGTTGATTCTATTTTGGACATAGGTTCTCCCCTCCCTAGTTGATTCTATTTTAGACATAGGGTCTCTACTCCCTAGTCTCTTTTCCAACATAGGGTCTTCACTCCCCAGTTGAAGTTATTTTACATAAAGGGTCTCCACTCCTTAGTCTCTTTTCCAACGTTGGGTCTCCACTCCCTAGTTGATGTTATTTTACCCATAGGGTCTCCACTCCCTAGCCGCTTTTCCAACATAGGGTCTCCACTCCCTAGGTTATGTTATTTTAGACATAGGGTCTCCACTCCCTAGTCTCTTTTCCAACATAGGGTCACCACTTCCTATTTGATTTTATTTTAGACATAGGGTCTCTGCTCCCTAGTCTCTTTTCAAACATAGGGTCTCCACTCCCTAGTCGCATTTCCAACATAAGATCTTCAATCCCTAGTTGAAGTTATTTTAGACATAGGTTCTCACTACCTAGTCTCTTTTCCAACATAGGGTCTCCACTCCCTAGTTGATATTATTTTTGACATAGGGTCTCCACTCCCTAGTCTCTTTTCCAACATAGGGTCTCCACTCCCTAGTTGATATTATTTTTGACATAGGGTCTCCACTCCCTAGTCTCTTTTCCAACATAGGGTCTCCACTCCCTAGTTGATATTATTTTTGACATAGGGTCTCCACTCCCTAGTCTCTTTTCCAACATAGGGTCTCCACTCCCTAGTTGATATTATTTTTGACATAGGGTCTCCACTCCCTAGTCTCTTTTCCAACATAGGGTCTCCACTCCCTAGTTGATATTATTTTTGACATAGGGTCTCCACTCCCTAGTCTCTTTTCCAACATAGGGTCTCCACTCCCTAGTTGATATTATTTTTGACATAGGGTCTCCACTCCCTAGTCTCTTTTCCAACATAGGGTGTCCACTCCGTATTTTAAATTATTTTAGATATAGGGTCTCTACTCTTTAGTCTCTTTTCCAACATAGGGTCTCCACTCCCTAGTTGATTTTATTTTAGACACAGGAACTCCACTCCCTAGTCTGCTTTTCCAACTTAGGGTCTCCTCTCCCTAGTTGAAGTTATTTTAGACATAGGGTATCCACTCCCTAGTCCTCTTTTCCAATATATGGTCACCACTCCCTAGTTGATTTTATTTTAGAGATAGAGTCTCTACTCCATAGTCACTTTTCCAACATAGGGTCTTCACTCCCTAGTTGAAGTTATTTTGGATATAGGGTCTCCACTACCTAGTTGCTCTTCCAATATAGGGTATACACTCCCTAGATGAGGTTATTTATGACATAGGGTCTCCAATCCCTAGTCTCTTTTCCAACATAGGATCTGTACTCCCTAGTCTCTTTTCTAACAGAGGGTTTCCACTCCCTAGTTGATGTTATTTTAGTCATAGAGTCTCCACTCCCTAGTCTTTTTTCCAACATAGGGTCTCCACTCCCTAGTTGATGTTATTTTAGACACAGGGACTCCACTCCCTAGTCTCTTTTCCAACATAGAGTCTCCACTTCCTAGTTGATGTTATTTTAGACATAGGGTCTCCANCTAGTTGATGTTATTTTAGTCATAGAGTCTCCACTCCCTAGTCTTTTTTCCAACATAGGGTCTCCACTCCCTAGTTGATGTTATTTTAGACACATGGTCTCCACTCCTTAGTCTCTATTCCAACATAGGGTCTCCACTCCCTTGTTGATGTATTTTAGACATAAGGTCTTCACTCCCTAGTCTCCTTTCCAACATAGGGTCTCTACTCCCGAGGTTATGTTATTTTAGACATAGGGTCTCCACTCCATAGTTGATTTTATTTTAGACATAGGGTCTCCACACCCTAGTTGATTTTATTTTTAGACATCGGGTCTCCACCCCCCATTCACTTTTGCAACATAGGGGCTCCACTCCCTAGTTGATTTTATTTTATACATAGGGTCTCCACTCCCTAGTATCTTTTCCAATATAGGCTCTCCACACCCAAGTTGAAGTTATTTTTGACATAGGGTCTCCACTACCTAGTTTCTTTTCCAATATACGGTATCCACTCACCAGTTGAGGTTATTTATGACATAGGGTCTCCAATCCCTAGTCGTTTTTCCAACATAAGGTCTACACTCCCTAGTCTCTTTTCCAACTTAAGATATCCACTCCCTAGTTGATATTATTTTAGATATAGGCTCTCCACTCCCTAGTCTGTTTTCCAACATAGGGTCTCCACTCCCTAGTTGATGTTATTTTAGACACAGGGACTCCACTCCCTAGTCTCTTTTCCAACATAGAGTCTCCACTTCCTAGTTGATGTTATTTTAGACATAGGGTCTCCAGTCCCTAATCTCCTTTCCAACATAGTGTCCTCACTCCCTAGTTGATGATATTATAGACATAGGGTCTCCACTCCCTAGTCTCTTCTCCAACATAAGGTCTCCAATCTCTGGTCGATTTTCTAACATAGGGACTCCACTCCCTAGGTAATTTTACTTTTAGACATAGGGTCTCCACTCCCTAGTCTCTTCTCCAACATAAGGTCTCCAATCTCTGGTCGATTTTCTAACATAGGGACTCCACTCCCTAGGTAATTTTACTTTTAGACATAGGGTCTCCACCCCCTAGTCGCTTTTCTAACATAGGGTCTCCACTAACTAGTTGATTTTATTTGTAGACATACGGTCTCCACCCCCTATTCGCTTTTGCAACATAGGGGCTCTAATCCCTAGTTGATTTTATTTTATACATAGGGTATCCACTCCCTAGTCGCTTTTCCAACATAAGGTCACCAATCCCTAGTTGAAGTTATTTTAGACAAAGGGTTTCCACTCCCTAGTCGCTTTTATAATAAAGGGTCTCCACTCCCTAGTTGAATTTATGTTTAGACATAGGGTCTCTACCCCCTAGTCACTTTTCCAACATGTGGTCTCCACTGTCTAGTTGAATTTATTTTAGACATAGGGTCTCCACTCCCTAGTCGCTTTTCCAACATAGGATCTCCACTCCCTAGTAGATTCTATTTTAGACATTGGGTCTCCACTCCTTAGTAGATTTTATTTTAGACATAGGGTATCCACTCCCTAGTCCTCTTTTCCAATATATGGTCACCACTCCCTAGTTGATTTTATTTTAGCCATAGGGTCTCTACTCCTTAGTCTCTTTTCTAACATAGGGTCTCCACTCACTAGTTGAAGTTATGTTTGACATAGGGTCTCCACTACCGTGTTTCGTTTCCAATATACGGATTCCACTCCCTAGTTGAGGTTATTTATGACATAGGGTCTCCAATCCGTAGTCTTCTTTCCAACATAGGGTCTACACTCCCTAGTTTCCTTTCAAACATAGAGTCTTCACTCCCTAGTTAATGTTATTTTAGACATAGGGTCTCCACTCCCTAGTCCTTTTTCTAACATAAGGTCTCCCCTCCGTAGTTGATGTTATTTTAGACACAGGGTCTCCACTCCCTAATCTCTTTTCCAACTTCGAGTCTTCACTCCCTAGTTGATGATATTTTATACATAGGGTCTCCACTCCCTAGTCCTTTTTCTAACATAAGGTCTCCCCTCCGTAGTTGATGTTATTTTAGACACAGGGTCTCCACTCCCTAATCTCTTTTCCAACTTCGAGTCTTCACTCCCTAGTTGATGATATTTTATACATAGGGTCTCCACTCCCTAGTCGCTTTTCCAATATAAGATCTTCACTCTCTAGTCGATTTTCTAACATAGGGTCTCCACTCCCTAGTTGATTTTCTTTTTAGACATAGGGTCTCCACCCCCTATTCGTTTTTGCAACATAGGGGCTCTACTCCCTAGTTGATTTTATTTTATACATATAGTCTGTACTCCCTAGTATCTTTTCCAATATAGGGTCTCCACTCCCTAGTTGATTTTAGTTTAGACACAGGGTCTCCACTCCCTAACCACTTTTCCAACATAAGCTCTCCAATCCCTAGTTGAAGTTATATTAGACATAAGGTCTCCACTCCCTAGTCTCTTTTTCACCGTAGGGACTCTACTCCCTAGTTGATTCTATTTTGGACATGGGGTCACCACACCCTCGTTGATTCTATTTTGGACATAGGGTCTCCACTCCCTAGTCTCTTTTCCAACATAGGGACTCCACTCCCTAGTCCCGTTTCGAATATAGGGTCTCCACTCCCTAGTCCCGTTTCGAATATAGGGTCTCCACTCCCTAGTTGAAGCTTTTTTAGATAAAGGGTCTCCACTCCCTAGTCTCTTTTCCAACATAGGGTCTCCACTCCCTAGTTCATGTTATTT
>AWOL01S0020827.1:9722-20201 GCA_000715115.1 Nicotiana otophora
TTAATTTGACGAAGTTGATTTTATCATATTGGGTTGTTTATTTAATTCTGTTTTTAATTATTTTGCTGAGTAGCTAACAGTGAAATACTATCTACGAATCTAGAGTTGAACTCGAAAGTGGGAACTCTAGGTTGCATATAGAATTAAATAGAGCAAGTTCTTAAACCCGGGCGTCGGGGAAAGGATTCGCAATTGGGATAGACATATACCTAATTGCCTTGCTCGGTTGCAATACAGGAATTGTAAATGCGTTCTTGTTAAATTTAATTCCATAGACATATAGGTATTAAGTTAGCTTGAATAGGCGAGTAAGGGCTCGACAGATTCTTATGAGTAATATCAACCATGTGAACCAACATTCCAGATAAATCAATTAATTATTTTAAGCTAAGAATGCAACATGATTGTTGAATAACCCGTGACCCTGGAATATTATCTCGCAATGATTGTTATTTAAAACTCTTTAAGTGTTGTGTTGATTTCTAGTATTTCATTACTTGATAGTTTTTAGATAGTAAATTAGAAAATTATCTATTTTGTGAGAAACCGCTTGAAACGATAAGTTATTTGAGTTTGAATTAGTCAAAAGTTAATCATAAGTCTTCGTGGGAACGATACTCTACTCATTACTATATTACTTGACGATCACGTATACTTACGTGAGTGTGTTTGGTCGCAACAATATGTCTCAACTCCACCATACCACAATTATTTTAGCTCATCAATTAGAGGTTGCAAATATATATCAATCAAACTCTTTGGATTGCGAGGACCGGGAATAACATAATTTTAAAAAATATAAGGACTACTCATACACATTTCATGCGGAAGATTATACGGCGTAATAAAGACCGGCCAGCATGAATATGGTGTTGCATAAATAGAAAATGGCGTGAAACCATCAGCACACAAACCCAACCGAAATTTCCTCAGTTCACTAGCATAATCCGGATACGTCATATCAAAATGCTTCCAAGTTTCCCTATCTGAAGGATGACACATAACACCTGACGACCTTCTATTTTCATAGTGTCATCTCATATGAGGAGCGGAACTCATCGGTGCATACAACCTCTTTAATCTAGGAATAAGAGGTAAATAATGCATCGACATCACAACAACATTCTTCCCGCTGGAAACCCTCTTAAAACGAGGTTTTTCACAAAATTTATAACTTTCTAAATCTATATCACCTTACAATACAACATGCAACCATATTCACAACAATCGATTCTCATAGACGAGAGTCCTAACTTTGAAACCAATCATTTAGTCTTATAGAAATCTTTAGGCATGTTGAAAGTTGGGTCAACTAGTTCACTCATAAGGCCAATGAGAGAATCCATTCCCGCTTGAAAAATATTGGTATCTGATTTGATACTTAATAATCTAACTGCAACAGACAACTGAGAGTGCATACTCCCTTCCCTTAGTGGACGACTAGCAGCCTCTAACTGTTCATAAAAATATTTTGCCTCTTCGTTAGGAGGTTGTTCAACACTTTCATGGTTTCAAAGTCAAAGTGCATCCCAAAAGCATCCGCAACCATTGCATGGTATCTAAGATGTTGAATATTATTCTCCACCGACCTACTACTTTCACCAACAACTATGTTATGAAATACACCATCAGTACCATCAACCTTTCCATGACTAGTCCACACAAAACAATTATCCATAAATCCCTTTCTATAAAGATGAGTTGTAACATCCTTCGAACCCAAAAAATTAAAACACTTGCACTTCGTACAAGGACAGCTAATCATCCCTCCAATCTGAAATGGTTCAAGTGACATTGCATGCCTAATAAATTCCTTAACCCCTTCTATAAATTCCTCCCTAAAAAACCGACGATTAGGATAATTCCTATTATACATCCAACTACGATATTCCATCTACATCAAGAACAAATAAATTATATTTATATTAATCATAATTCAAATTAATTTATAGAATTAAGTTACATAATAAACTTTAGTTACAAAGTACAACATAGTCAAACACTAGAATATTGAATTAGTTAAGCCATTCAATTAGACTAACTCACTTACTATTAATCATAATTAATACACCCTAAATCATAATTTAATATGCCCTAAAAGTCCAACTACGATATTCCATCTATATAAAAAAAACAAATACATTACATGTTACATTAATCATAATTCAAATTAATTTATAGAATTAAGTTACATAATAAACTTTAGTTACAAAATCCCAAAGTCCCAAAAATCCCAAATTGTAAACCCTAGTTTATACAATTGAAAGAATTTAAATAACTAAAATTAACAAATGTAGATAACTAACCTTCAAAGAGAGGACAAGGATATGATTTTATGATATGACAAGAATCTTGACGAAGGTAGCCGTACACAAGTTAAGTTTGGATCCCAACATACCTTCGGTGAAGCAAAAGAAGCTCCCTATTGCTGAAGCAAGGAATACATTCGTCAAAGAAGAGGTAACCCGTTTACTTAATATTGGTTCGAGAGGTAAGATATCCAGACTGGTTAGCCAATATAGTAGTAGTTCCTAAGAAAAATAATAAATTTTGCATGTGCGTAAATTATAAAGATCTTAATAAGGCATGCCCGAAAGACTCATTCCCATTGCTAAATATCGATCAAATGATTGATACCACAGTCGGGCATGAGTTAATGAGTTTCCTAGGTGCTTATTCAAGGTACAATCAAATAAAAATGAACCCAGAAGACCAGAAAAAAACATTGTTTATAACGCATTTTGGTATATATTGTTACAAAGTGATGCCTTTCGGGTTAAAAAACGCCGGAGCCACTTATCAACGGCTCGTGAATAAGATGTTCGAAAAACAAATTGTAAAGACTATGGAAGTATATATAGACGATATGCTCGTAAAGTCTTTGAATATAAGTGACCACCTGAAGCATTTGCAAGAGACATTCGACATTCTGAGGGTGCATAATATGAAGCTTAACCCCGAGAAGTGTGCTTTCGGGGTAAGTTCGGGTAAGTTCCTAGTGTTCTTAGTCTCACAATAAAGAATTGAGGTAAATCCTGACAAAATCAAGGCTATAGAGGACATCCCGGATCAATCCTCTAACGTAAAAGAAGTCCAGAGTCTCACAGGGAGATTAGAAGCTTTGAGCAGGTTCATTTCCCCTTCATCAGAAAAATGTCATCGCTTCTTCGCACTACTCAAAAAGAAAAACAATTTCGAATGGACACCGGAGTGTCAGCAAGCCTTGAAGGAGTTGAAGAAATATTTGTCAGGCCTCTGTTGCTCTCAAAACCAAAAGAAGGTGAAACATTGCTAGTCTACCTGCGGTTTCAGAAGTTGCAGTAAGTGCAGGTTTAGTCCTGTAGGATGAAGGTATGCAATCACCCATTTGTTACGTTAGTAAAATTTTAACGGGAGCAGAAACTCGCTACCCACGTCTAGAAAAGCTGGCCTTAGCTTTCGTAGTCATTGCTCGGAAGATAAGGCCCTACTTCCAATGCCACATGATAGCTATGGTGACTACTTTCCCTCTGAGGAATATTATCACGACCCAAAAAATCCAACTAGCCATGATGGCACCCAACCCAACCCGTTAGGTAAGGCAATTTACAAATATCCGATTCAATTAATATTTAACTGACTCTAATACACTCCTCAAGGACTGGTAGTTCAAACCATGAGCTTCTAAGAGTAGAATTTACAAAGCTGGTATGCAATAAATACATCATTTGTTCGAAATGTACATAAACAGATTTTTATAAATCTAAGGCTACCATGAACAAGAGGCAGCTACGACCGGAACACAAGTACATCTTCAAATCCAGCTCCCGTCGATCACAGCAACATCAACATCCAATATCTACATGCAAGGTGCAGAAGTGTAGCATGAGTACAACCGACCCCATTTACTCATTAAGTAACAAACCTAACCTTAAGTTGAAAGTAGTGACGAGCTGGAACACAGGTCGGGGTCCAACACCAATAGCCAACAACAGTTCATAATAACATAATGGAAGTAATAAAAGAAGTAGCTTAGAGATAAACTGCTCAGCTCGTTCACAGTTCCAGAAAAATAGACATGCTTTTCAAATATATTAGTGAAACCCCAAATCCTTTACCGAAATCATCAATTTATGAGTAAGTTTGAAAACTGTGATTTTTTACAAAAACTTTCAACATGCGAATGTTTCATTTTTAAATGGCATGAGGAAAATACATCTCTATGCCTACATGTAAATGTATATGAGAAGTCATGAATGGCGTGATACCGTACAGCATGAGGAAAAATACATCTCTATGCCTATAAGTCAAGTGTCCATGTCAAATGCGATGCAACTGATTGATAAACCATATGCATACTCTCAGAGTATCAATTCACTTAGTCCTTCCAGTCACTCAGTCCTCACAGTCACTCAATCCTCCCAATCGCTCGGCACTCGCACTCGGTAGGTACCTTCGCTCACTGGGGGTATGTACAGACTCCGAAGGGGCTTCTTCATCCCAAGCGCTATAATCTGCACGGACAACTCACGTGCTATAGTATCAATATCTGGATCCGCACGGACAACTCACGTGCTGGACGGACAACTCACGTGTTATAATAAGCCAACCTGGCCTGCTGCGGCATGCTGCCCGATCCTATAATTATCCTCCATATCAACCCCTCGGCCTCACTCAGTCATCAATCTCTCCAGTCTCTCGGGCTCACAATGTCATGAAACTAGCCCAAAATGATGATATGATATATCAATAAATAACAGCAGAGACTGAGATATGATATACAATGAATGGATATGACTGAGTATGAAATTATAGTTTAAACATATAATTCGACAGTAGAAATGACCTCAGTGGGTCCCAATAATACCAACATTTGCCTAAGTATGATTTCTAACATGAGTCACATCTCAGTTTCTCTAACACATAAAAATACAAAGAAGAATATAAGTTAATTGACTAAACAACTCTATGGAATTAACTGAGTCTCCTTTTCTACGGTGCATGCCCACACGCCCGTCACCTAGCATGTGCGTCACCTCCAAATAATTCACATAACACGTATAATCAGGGTTCATACCCTCAGCTCCAAGATTAGAGATGTTACTTACTTCGAACAAGTCGAATCCAATGTCAAGCAAGCAAAACAATGATCCATGAATTCCATTCTGCGCGTATCAACTTCCGAACGGCTCGAATCTAGTTACAAATTAATTTTATTCAGTCAACACAAATTATAGAATTTAATTCCACATCAAAATACTAATTTTTTCAAAAAATCCGAAATTACACTCAAAACTTGTCGGTGGGGCCCACGTCTCAGAACCCGACAAAAGTTATAAAATATAAATGCTCATTCAACTATGAGTCCAACCATACCAATTTTATCAAATTTTGACATCAACTCGACCCTCAAATCCTCAAATTAAACCAAGATGGTTTTCTAAATTTTACAACTTAATTCACCAATTAAATATTACAAACAACCATGGATTTGGGTAATTTGACCAATATTGAGTTAAGAACACTTACACTATTGTTTTTCTTGAAACTCTCCCGCAAATCGCCTCTTCCCGAGCTCCAATTCGTCAAAAATGGAAAATAAACAAACCCTCGATATTAAATATTTTTTTTGTCCAAATGTTTTGCCTCGTTTTGTGTGCTAAACAATCTCGAAACTCTCTTTTGATGCCTCCAATGGATTTTTTGTAAACTTTCAGTCAAGTTAGATTTTTGAATCACCCAATTTGGCCTTAAAATGAGGGAGATATGATGTTTTGAAGATTTAAATGAAGTCTGGAAATTTAAGGGATAAAACAAATGACATTTGCGTAATTATTTTACACCAGAAAATCATCAAAGAAAATATTTTCGTTTTTGCACCCAAAACTCATTCGGAACCTCCCGGACACAAACCATATATGCGTTTCAATCATAAAATATGCTACGAACCTGTTCGCGTACTCAAAACACCGAAAAGAGGTCATCTTGACCCGATATGGACCATGGTCAAACTCCAAATCCTTTAACTTAACTAGTGTCTCAACCAGTGATCCAAAATACACCTGATCCCCTCGAGACCCCACTCAATCATATCAACAAGTCTTAAAACACGATACGAACTTAATCAAAACTTTAAATCATATCAAATAATGCTAAAACCACGAATCATACCCCAATTCAAGCTTAACGAAACTAAAAAATTTTAACTTCTACATTCGATGCCGAAACCTATCAAATCAAGTCCGATTGACCTTAAATTTTGCACACAAGTCATAAATGACATAACGGACCTATAAAAAATTTAAAACTGGATTTCGACCCCGATATCAAAAAGTCAACTCCCTGTTCAAACTTTCAAATTTAAAATTTTTATTTTAGTCATTTCAAGCCTAATTTAACTACGGACTTCCAAATAATTTTTCGAACACGCTCCTAAATCGAAAATCACCATACGGAGCTATTGGAATCATCAAAACTCCATTCCGAGGTCAAATTCGCAAAAGTCAAACTTGGTCAACTCTTCCAACTTAAAGCTTCCTAGTTGAGAATCGTTCTTACAAATCAATTCTGAATAACCTGAAAACCAAAATCGACGATTCTCACAAGTCATAATACATCATACGAAGCTACTCATGCCCTCAAACTACTGAGCGAAGTACAAATGCTCAAAACGATTGGTGAATATAAAGCCCAACGAATCATGTGTAAATATAACAACCGAATCACAACCCCTCGTAGCATGGAAGAATAACACATAGAACATATCAGATAGGAATAAACTCAATTCTAACTGAATGGCACACCCTTCAACAATAGAAGTTCAGAGTCAACAAATCCGACCTGGTGTAGAATACACATCCTCATTGGGCCTACCAATGGACCCCAAATCAACTCTGGTCACCCACAAATATATAACTACCCTCCGAAAGTCCACAATGATTGAATCATAACACATACTATCATCTAGCTAGCTTTGGCCCTAACTTCCCAGTCCACAATCGCGAAATAATATGCTCCTGAGAACTCCCAGTCTCCAAATCCATAGAGCACATGAATCACCATATCTGATCCCAACTCCACCGCCCGAATGTCTAACACATCTCTCATACACGATCATCCCACGAGGAATACCTTTATAAGCCGAATCCAATGTCGAGCAAGCTAAACAATGCTCCAGAAATTTTATTCTGCGTGTATCAACTTCCGAATGGCTCGAATCTAGTTACAATTAATTTGATTCAGTCAACACAAATTATAGAATTTAATTCCATATCAAAATACTAATGTTCCCAAAAAATCCAAAATTACACTAAAAATGCCAGTGGGGCTCACGTCTTAGAAACCGATAAAAGTGACAAAATATGAACGCCCATTCAACCACGAGTCCAACCATACCAATTTTACCAAATTCCGACATCAACTCGACCCTCAAAGCCTCAAATTAAACCAAGAGGATTTTCTAAATTTTCCAACTTAATTCACCCATTAAATGTTAAAAATAACCATGGATTCAGGTAATTTGACCAATATTAAGTTAAGAACACTTACACCATTGTTTTTCTTGAAAATCTCCCAAAATTCGCCTCTTTCCGAGCTCCAATTCGTCAAAAATGGAAAATGAACAAACCCTCGATATTAAATATGTTTTTGCCCAGCTGTTCTGCCTTGTTTTGTGTGATAAAACAATCCTGAAACTCTCCTTTTCTTTATCCAATGGATTCCTTGTGAAATTTAAGTCAAGTTAGGCTTTTGAATCATCCAATTTGGCCTTAAAATGAGGGAGATATGATGTTTTGAAGATTTAAATGAAGTCTGAAAATTTAAGGGATACAATAAATGACATTTGCGTAATTATTTTACACTACAAAATCAGCAAAGAAAGAATTTTAGCACCCATAACTCATTCGAAACCTCCCAGACACAAACCATATATGCATTTCAATTATAAAGCACGCTACAGACCTGCTCCCGCACTCAAAATACCGAAAAGAGGTCATCTTGACCCGATATTGACCATGGTCAAACTCCAAATCCTTAACTTAACTAGTTTCTCAACTAGTGAACCAAAACACACCCGAGCCCCTCGGGACCCCTTTTAATCATACCAACAAGTCTTAAAATACGATACGAACTTAATTGAAACCTCAAATCACATCAAACAATGCTAAAACCACGAATCATACCCCAATTCAAGCTTAACGAAACTAAGAAATTCTAACTTCTACATTCGATGCCGAAACCTATCAAATCAAGTCCGATTGACCTCAAATTTTGCACACAAGTCATAAATGACTTAACGGACCTATGAAAATTTTTAGAACTGGATTTCGACCCCGATATCAAAAAGTCAACTCCCCGTTCAAACTTCCAAACTTAAATTTTTATTTTAGCCATTTCAAGCCTAATTTAACTACGGACTTCTGAATAATTTTTCGAACACGCTCCTAAGTTCAAACTCACCATACGGAGCTATTGGAATCATCAAAATTCCGTTCCGAGGTCAAATTCACAAAAGTCAAACTTGGTCAACTCTTTCAACTTAAAGCTTCCTAGTTGAGAATTATTTTTTCAAATCAATTCCGAATAACCTGAAAACCAAAACCGACGATTCTCACAAGTCATAATAAATCATACGGAACTACGCATACCCTCAAACTACTCAGCGAAGTGCAAATTCTCAAAACGCCCGGTCGGGTCGTTACAAATATTCTCCAAAAACCCGAGCTCTCGGGTAGATTGGCCAAATAGGCCGCCGAAATGAGCGAGTTCGATATAGAATATAACCGAGAACTTCAATTAAGTCGCATGTCTTGGCTGACTTCGTGGCCGATTTTAGTCCGGGACTATTACCTCTAGCATCCAAAGAAGCAATAAAGGTGTCAGAATCGACATCGGGAGTTTGAACCTTATTTACGGACGAAGCTTCAAACGTAAAAGGGTCCGGACTCGGAATAGACTTGATCACACCTTCAGGGGAAACTTTAAGGCAAGCCATCAGCACGATTCCTTTAACTAACAATGAAGCAGAGTACGAAACTTTGATTGCAGAGCTCGAATTGGTCCAGGGACTTGACTCCGAAGTTATCGGCGTAAAAGTTACAAAGTTCCTTGAAGATCTGAATATAAAGAGGATTACATTTTCACCTTATCATCCGAGCGCAAATGGTCAAGCAGAGTCAACAAACAAAGTGATTATACAAATTCTAAAAAAAGGTTGGAAGCGGCAAAAGGCAAGTGTCTCGAAGAATTACCTAGGGTTCTATGGGACTACCGAACAACGGCCAAGTCAAGCACGGGAGAAACCCCTTTCTCCCTTGTGTACGGCACAACAGCTTTGATACCGGTGGAAGTAGGGGAACCAACCTTAAAGTATTTTTAGGTGAATGAAGAATCGAATAACGAAGCAATGCTAGTCAACTTGGAGCTGCTCGAGGAATGCAGGGACTTGCCGCATGTCAGAATGGAGGCTCAAAAGCAGAGAATGGAGCGATATTATAATCAAAGAGCCAAACTCCGTTATTTCAAAGTAGGATACTTGGTATTGAGGAAGGTAACTCAAAACACCAGGGAACTTAACGCGGGCAAGTTAGGCCCAACATGGGAAGGACCTTACCGGGTTTCAGATGTCACTGGGAAAGGATCATACGAGTTGGAGAACGAGAACGGAGACAAGTTTCCCAACAACTGGAACGTGGATCCCCTCAAAAGATATTACTGCTGACAAATAACAGTCAAACGGAAAGTATGTGATGTACTCTTTTTCCCTTCGTTCCGTTTTTGTCCCAGTTGGGTTTTTCAGGCAAGGTTTTTAACGAGGCAGCAACGTAAAGCATACTACAAAGATAGAAGTGATAAGACTTTTGATAACAAGGTAAACGAACAAGTATCCACTCTGGGACGATTATATAATCTTTGCTTCGATACCAAATTCCCACTGGGAAGTTAAGTTTGCTACCGAATGGAAGTTACCTGACCGTTCACGAGCAGAAACTACTAGAGGACTGTTAGGTATTATTTCGCTCGATAGCATGGGTTCCTAAGGGGAAACAATATATGTTTCCGAGTGAAGGATTACCTAAAAATTCATTTGTGGGATTTTCGAAGATACAAGACTTTCAGTGTTCGAATTCGAATTTTTCGCATTCGAACACTGGAGGGGAATGATATGAGAATACGGCAACACTGAATGCCACGTCAACCAGGGAACAACAATCCGGGAACAGAATATATTATCGGGACCAGGGACTGCATAGCCAGCCCCTTAGAAACACGTTGTACAAGATATCCACAAGTCATGGCAATTTCTTTTCTGCATAGCAAAATGCTTATGTAGTTTTGAAAATAGAAGGAATTAAATGAAATGAAATCCTTTTGTTTTTATCTTGTTTCTTGTCCGCACGATGAGTTAATTTTGCCATTTGAAAGTTAAATAAGTACTTCAAATGTTAGTGTCGTAATGAACAGGAGACGTCCTCTTCAAGAGCACCGTAAACATAAGAG
>AWOL01S0020828.1:6401-22072 GCA_000715115.1 Nicotiana otophora
CCAATCGAAGGATGAACCATCCGGTCCCTCCATACGTTCTGCCAATTGACGGATGCAATTTAGTTTTGCAGTCAAGAGTATCTCTTGGGCATGCTCCTTATTTCCTTGTTTTATCTTGAATGTTTTGACATTTTACTCATGTAGCTTACATGCATGTTACATTTTTCAAGTTAAAAACTACCGTCGTGCGGAGATACTTTATAGTACAAGTTAACTACTCCCATCGCATGGAGATACTTTCATCGTGAGGACATGTTTTACATTTCAAGTCAACTACTCCCATTACGTGTAGATTCTCCCATTGTGTGGAGACTTAATGCTCCGACAGATGTAGAATGGTACATAGCTCGGTTAACAATCAAGTCAAATTCAAAGGCCCATCCTGGCATCCCAAATAATGCTCTAGAGCTTGGAGACCTCAGATTCAAATATTCCATCACCCCGATCCCAAATAACGGCTAGCCAGCAGCCAAGAAAATTCATTCATGTATCATTTACATCATATCATAACATATTTGTATTACGATATATGGTATGTGTGTACTTTTCTTTAGCAAGATCAAACATCGTGATGTAGAACTTCTTCTAAGCAGCATCGCTTTCTCCAAATCATAAGCGGGCCAAGGATCCAATCTCAAACTCAAATATGATCAGTAGAACTCTAAATCATCGAATCTTTCAATTTTCATAATAAAGCGGCAATCCGAAGTCATTCCGGGTGCCAGAATTTTCTCGTCTTGTAGTATCGTTATAACACGATACTTGGGAAATTCCTGCAAGCATCGCTTTCTCCAAATCATAATTTCAGATATACATGAGCCCTGATCCTCGTTCAGTCCGAGGTATGTAAGCGATTCAAAGCTAGAATTTGGCCCCAATTGCCCAAAATTCCCCTGGAATCGTCCCTAATTCCCACAACTCATAATCATCCTCAAATCCATATGTCGTTCCTGTAATACATGCCTGAAGTCGGGAAGCAATTGGTCTTAGTTTAATTTCTTTGCCCGAAAACTCTTTCATCGTCTCCAGCCAAAGAGGGAGAGCTGTTGATGACAATCTTTTACCCTCTCTTTTAAAATTAAATTATTTTTACTTAATGATTTGCAATAAATGTGTTGTAAATAGTTTCTAATTAATAATACATATTATTATACAAATATGACCCAAATAGGTAGTTAATAGTGTTAAAATAAATCAGTATTAAATGTTTACAAAAATAAATTACATTTACTATTTTGAAATAATTAAAATAACCGGGATTTTCTATAAAAAACCCATAAACCCAAACAAAAAAAAAATTTCCGCACGTGAAAACGCTCTCTCGACTTCATGGAGATTTGAACATCCATGGCTGCCTCAATCTCTCCCTAGCCTTTGGCTATGGGAGAGCCAATCCAAAACCCTAAGGAAGCTACTACAAACCCTAGTAACAACCTCACATAAGCAGCGCGCGTAAATATCCAGCAAACAATCGCACCTATCACAATAGATCAACTAAACCCTACGGTTCTTGTCCATGGAATTCCTACACTATAGTTTACTTTGGATGAACGAGAACAATTCGCAAAGGAGGAAGGGTTATACCAAGCTATTGTAATCAATCTATCTTTTGGTGCACCAGATTTGCAGGTGTTAAGAAGTTTACTGCTGAAAATTATAGGTATTAAAGGTCATTGTGTTTTAGGTTTACTTTCTCAGCAAATAATTTTAATGCGTTGTGATCAATATTAAAATTTTGTTTGTTCATTTTCACAAGCTATTAATTACTTTCAGCACACAGGAAAGGAACAGTAATATAGAAGTTTTCCTTGGAGTGTTGGATATAATCCTAAGGAGGAAACATCTAAGGCAGCAGTATGAATTTCACTTCCAAATCTGTCACCTGACTTGTTTGCAAGCAAACTGTTAATGTCCATCGTAGCTGCAGTTGGTAGGACAATTGCCATTGATAAGTCTACACAAGTTAGTTCGCGTCCGAACACAACGAGGGTGAAGGTGATCTTGGATTTGCTGGAAAACGATCCAGGGAAGGTGAGGCTTCAATACATTGATGCCACAACTAGAAATATTATTGAGGAGTTCCAAACAATTGTCTATGCTAATTTGCATGCATATTACTGCCACTGTAAGCATCAAGTACATGAAGAAGTTCAATGTCATTTGCTAAAAGGAAAGATGCAATCTGCTAAAGTTGGGGATGAAACAGTCGAAGAAGGTGATCAAGCTGTAAAAATGTTGCAGGGTGATGTAAGAGATTTTTTGAATGCCAAAGAAACAACAAAAGATTTCTCTTTCAAAACCTACAGATGTGGTAGGTGATAGTATATTTGATAGGTTAGCACACAAGTAGGAGGCAGGATCAATAAAGTAAAAGGTTAACTCTAATCCTGCTTTGAATGGGACGGTTGGTGTTGTACAGGCTGTTGGTGCCTTTAGTAGTGGTGTTATTTTGAATCGAGATATTGGTGATAATAAACAACAAGGGGTGGAGGAAGGAGTTAGGATTCGTAAGATTGATGGACTAGAAACTGGGCAAGTGAGTAGGGATCAATAGATATCCCTGCTGCTGCTGCTTTAGCGAGGATTTACCAAGCTGTGGGTGCTACTTTACAAAACAAACTATTATGATGCTCAAGTCGAGGGTGCTATTATATGTGCGACTGATGAAGAGGTAGAGGTGTCTAAGGCTTATACTACAACAGTTGGACATAAAGAGGAGGACCAGGTTACTGTGGTGAGCAGGCGCTTGAATTTTCTTTCTAGGAATTCTTCGAACAACGCAACTTGCTCCAGTTCTTCTGTCGTGGACTTCCTCGCGTCCATCTCTTCTAGTACTTGAAAATACCTTGGTACCTGATATTGTTCCGACTCTTCTGTCCCCGGGCTAACTTCATCTGGTTCGAGGGCAGGTGCCGCTTTCGTTAATTGCTATGCCGCACGTTCCTTTCCTTTGATACTGGAGACCAAAATTGCATTCATTTCTCTTGCCGCCGGTTGATCACCCCTTATATGTTTAATCCTCTCAGATGTCGGAAATTTAAACAATTGGTGATATGTTGAAGGCACAACTTTCATCTCGTGCAGCCATGGTCATCCCAAGATGATGTTATACCCCATGTCTCCATCTTCCACTTCGAAGAGAGTTGTATTCATTACTCCCTCAGCGTTCGTGAGTAGCAAAATTTCTCCCCGAGTTGTTATGCTTGCAAGGTTGAATCCGGCGAGGAGTTTCGTTGCCGGGATAATGCTTCTTGTGAGTTTAGCTTACTCTAGTACTCTCCATTGTATGATATTAGCTGAACTTCCCGGATCCACTAAAACACCTTTAATTTTAAAATCTAACACATTTAAAGAAATTACGAGTGCGTCATTGTGCGGTAGCAGTAATCCGTCTGTATCTTCGTCCGTAAACGTGATATCGTCTTTCAAAAACCTTTTATTATCAGTTATCCATACTTTTGTCTTCTTCGCTGCCAAAAAGGTACCCCCGTTAAATTCATTTCCTCCGAAGATCATGTTGATCGTTTGGCATGGGGGTTCTTCTCTTGCTTTCGAGGTTTCCGCGTCGCCCTTTTTCCGACCATAATTGTTTTTAGCTCGGTCACTCAAGAATTCTCTGAGGTGGACATTCTTTAACAGTGTTACCACTTCTTCCCGAGGTGTCGGCAGTCCCCAGTCCGGTGGCCGTTAGTGCCATGGTATTCACACTATAAATTGGGATCCCTTTGATTGGGATCACATTTCATAGGTTGTTACGACCCGATATTTTCCACCGACGAGGCCGTGATGGCGCCTAACATTTCACTTGCTAGGCAAGCCAACGTTAGAGAATCATTAAACTAATTCCTTATTTCCATTCAGTAAATAACAATAATTAACTAAGATGAAATATAATAAGTGCAGAATATTATAAAACTGTATTAATTACTACCACATCACGAACTCTGCGGTCGGCATAACTCTTTTACCTTGACTGAGCTGTACGAAGTCGATCCTGTATAATCTTGACCTTGTCCAAGGCCTCCTATACTAAATATGTACCCAACAACCGAGCCTCTCCCAGCTCAAACCACCCAACTGGCGACCTATACCGCCTACCATATAATGCCTCATAGGGAGCCATCTGAATGCTCGACTGGTAGCTGTTATTGTAGGCGAACTCTGCAAGTTGCAAGAACTGATCCCACGATCCTCCGAAGTCTATAACACAAGCACAGAGCATATCCTCCAAGATCTGAAGAGTACGCTCGGACTGCCCGTCCGTCTGATGATGAAATGTTGTGCTTAACTCAACCCGCGTACCCAACTCACGCTGAACGGCCCTCCAAAAGTGCGAGATAAATTGCGTACCTCGATCAGAAATGATAGACACGGGCACACTGTGAAGACGGACGATCTCCCGAATATAAATCTCTGCCAACTGCTCCGAGGAATAGGTAACTGCCACAGGAATGGAGTGCGCTGACTTAGTCAGCCTATCCACAATAACCCACATGGCATCGAACTTCCTCTGAGTCCGTAGGAGTCCAACAACAAAGTCCATAGTGATATGCTCCCACTTCCACTCAGGAATCTCCATCTGCTGAAGCAAACCACCGGGTCTCTGATGCTCATACTTCACCTGCTGACAATTCAAGCACTGAGCCACGTAAGCAACTATATCCTTCTTCATCCTCCTCCACCAATAATGCTGCCGCAGGTCCTGGTATATCTTCGCAGCGCCCGGGTGAATAGAATACCGAGAACTATGAGCCTCCCCAAGGATCAACTCACGAAGCTCATTAATATTAGGCACACATACACGACCCTGCATCCTCAAAACACCGTCATCTCCAACTGTAACCTGCTTGGAACCACCGTGCCGAACTGTGTCACTAAGGACCATCAAGTGAGGGTCATCATACTGTCGATCTCTGATACGCTCAAACAAGGAAGACCGAGCAACAGTACAAGCTAGAATACGGGTGGGTCTGAAATATCCAACCTCACAAACTGATTGGCCAAAGTCTGAATATCTAAAGCTAGCGGCCTCTCACCGATTAGAATATAAGCAAGGCTACCCATACTAGCTGACTTTCTACTCAAAGCATCAGCCACCACATTGGCCTTCCTGGGATGATACAATATGGTAATATCATAGTCTTTCAATATCTCCAACCACCTACTCTGCCTCAAATTGAGATCCTTTTGCTTGAACAAATACTGAAGGCTGCGATGATCCGTGAAAATCTCACATGACACGCCATAAAGATAGTGCCTCCAAATCTTCAGCGCGTGAACAGTGCATGCCCACTCTAAGTCATGAACATGGTAATTCTTCTCATGAACCTTCAACTGACGAGACGTATATGCAATCACCCTGCCCTCCTGCATCAATACTGCTCCGAGCCCAACACGGGAGGCATAAAAATATACCATGTAAGATCCCGAACCCGATGGTAATACCAACACCGGTGCTGAAGTTAAGGCTGTCTTGAGCTTTTGAAAGCTCGCCTTACACTCGTTCGACCATCTGAATAGGGCACCCTTCTGGGTCAACCTAGTCATCGGGGCTGCTATAGATGAAAACCCCTCCACAAACTGACGGTAATAACCCGCCAAACCCAAGAAGCTCCTGATCTCCGTGGATGAAGTGGGTCTAGGCCATTTCTTGACTGCCTCAATCTTCTTAGGATCCACCTGAATACCCTCTGCTGATATGACATGACCCAAGAAAGCAACTGAATCCAAGAAAAACTCGCACTTCAAAAATTTAGCATACAACTGACTGTCCCTCAAAGTCTAGAGCACTATCCGGAGGTGCTGCTCATGCTCCTCCCGACTGCGGGAGTATACCAAGATGTCATCAATAAACACAATCACTAATGAATCCAGATAAGGCTTGAACACTCGGTTCATCAAGTCCATAAATGCTGTTGGGGCATTGGTCAACCCAAATGACATCACCAGAAACTCATATTGCCCATACCGCGTCCGAAAAGCTGTCTTAGGGACATCGGATGCCCTAATCCTCAACTGATGGTAGCCAGATCTCAAATCAATCTTCGAAAACACTTGGGCACCCTGAAGCTGATCAAATAAATCATCAATCATCGGCAATGGATACTTGTTTTTGATAGTGACTTTGTTCAACTGCCGATAATCTATACACATCCTCATAGATCCATCCTTCTTCTTCACGAACAAAACCGGCGCACCCCAAGGAGAAACACTAGGTCTAATAAAGCCCTTGTCAAGCAAATCCTGCAACTGTTCCTTCAATTCTTTTAACTCTGGTAGGGCCATCCAGTATGGCGGAATAGAAATGGGCTGAGTGCCCGGAACCAGATCAATGCAAAAGTCAATATCCCTGTCGGGTGGCATCCCCGACAGGTCTGCAGGAAATACCTCAGGGAACTCACGGACAACAGGCACAAAATCTATAGAAGGAACCTCAGCACTATAATCACGAACATAAGCCAAATAGGCAAAACACCCCTTCTCGACCATATGCCGAGCCTTCATATAAGAAAAAACTCTGCTGGAAGAGTGGCCAGGAGTTCCTCTCCACTCTAATCGAGGAAACCCCGGCAAGGCTAAGGTCATCATCTTGGCGTGACAGTACAAAATAGTATGGTAAGGTGACAGCCAATCCATGCCTAATATAACATCGAAATCAACCATATCGAGGAGTAAAAGGCCTACACTGGTCTCAAGACCTCCAATAACGTCCACACACGAGCGATACACACGATTTACAACAATAGCATCCCCTACAGGCGTAGACACATATACATGATGCTCAAAGAATCATGGGGCACAACCAAATATGAAGCAAAGTAAGATGACACATGGGAGTAAGTAGACCCCGGATCAAATAGAACTAAAGCATGTCTACTACAAACTGAAACAATACCTGTGATAACAGCGTCAGATGACTCAGCCTCATGCCTGGCTGGGAAAACATAACATCGGGGCTGGGCCCCACCACCATGAACTACGTCCCTGGGACAACCTCTAACTTGCTGGTCTCCACCTCTAACGGTCTGACCTCTACCTCTAACAGTCTGGCCTCTACCTCTGGCTGCCTGACCCCTGCCTCTGGCTGGCTGAGCAGGTGGTGCGGTAACTGGTACCGGAACCATGGCACGAGAACTTTGATGCTGTGAGCTGTACATTGCCCGAGGGCAAAATCTAGTAATGTGCCTCGGATCACCACAAGTATAACATAACCTCGGTTGTTGTGACTGCTGACCCTAAAACTGACCATGTCGACCTGAATAACCACCCTGATAACTCTGGAGTAGAGGTGCACTAATAAGAGCTGGTGGTTCACCGTAGGCCAGCTGGTCGGAATAATGCATCTGAGGGCCACGAGCACCTGAGGCACCGTGGGATGCCTGGAGCGCTGAATGAAACAGCCTGGAAGGATGGCCTATACCAAAAGTACTCCTTCCTCTAGATGAAGCACCGCTGAACTTACCGGAATGACGAGGTCTCTTGTCAGACCCCTGACCTCCCAATCCACCGCTGTATTTCTGTGGGAAATTTCGGATCGTGACAAGTTGGTATCAGAGCACTAGGTTGCTTAGGTCTCACAATTCACGGAGAAGCTTAGTAGAGTCTGGGGGATCGGTCCGGAGACGTCTGTACTTATCTCCCAGAGGCTATAAAGTTAGGAACAAGTTCACTTTTATTCAACTCTATCGTGCAACTCTTGTTATCCCAATACTGATTGAACTCTTCTATTCTTATTCTCTCGTAGATGATGAGGACACGTACCGCTTCTTCCGCTGATCAGCAGTCGGATCCTCCAGCAGTAGCTTCTAGGAGGGGCATAGGCCGAGGCAGGGGTAGGGCTCAGCCCAGGGCCTTAGCAGCAGCTCCAGCTATGGAGCCTCGGGTAGAGTTCGATGAGGAGACTCTAGCTCAGACCGTTCCGGCAGGACCAGCTCAGGTCCCAGAGAGGTTTATTGCTACCCCGGTACTTCAGGATGCCTTGGTCTGATTAGTGGGCTTTCTCGAGAGTGTAGCCCAGACTGGCGCATTCCCCATGGCACCAACCATATCTCAGGCTGGAGGAGGATCCCAGACTCCTGCCACCCATACTCCGGAGCAGGTGGTTCCCCAGTTTCAAACTCCAGTAGCCCATCCAGTTGGGGTAGTTCAGCCGGTTGCTGCAGCACCACCCGTTAATGGGGCAGCTATGTCCTCTGAGGCTTTGTGGAGGTTGGACAGGTTTACCAAGCTCTTCCTAGTTCACTTCAGTGGTGTTCCTTCAGAGGATCCCCAGGAGTACCTTGATAGCTGCAATGAGGTTCTTTGGAACATGGGTATATTAGAGACCAATGGGGTCGACTTTGCTGCTTTCCAGATGACTGGTTCCGCCAAGAAGTGGTGGAGGGATTATTTATTGACTAGACCAGCCGGGTCGCCTGCTCTTACTTGGGATCAGTTCTCACATCTCTTCTTGCAGAAGTTTCTGCCTATCACTACTAGAGAGGAGCACCGTCATCAGTTCGATCTTCTCCGGCAGGGCAGCATGACTGTTACTCAGTATGCCTCTCGCGATCGCGATGAAGGCCTGTTCAGTGTTTTAAAAACAGACTTCAAAATGGGATTTGTTTAAAATTTCATATTTTCTTCCTTAGAACTCGATCTAGGGCGATACTTGAAGAAGGATTTCGACACCCAATCACAGGTTTGCGCTTTCTAACTTGTTTTATTCAATTTTCATCATCATTTATTGAATTTCTAGTCTTTAATCTTGTTCTTTAAGGGTAGAAATTTGGGATTTTGGGGGAATTGGGAATTTTACAAATTTGGGGATTTAAACCTCGATTTGAGGTCGGATTCCAGAACTAATTACATACTCAGGCTCGGAGGTGAATGGGTAAACGGAATTTGGTCTGAACCTCGAGTTTAGACCAAGTGGGCCCGGGGTCGGTTTTTGACTTTTTGGGGAAAAATTTGGAAAATCTGTAATTATTCACTAAAGTTGATTTCTTTAGCGATAATTGATAGTATTAAGCTATTTGTGACTAGATACGAGTGGGTTGGAGGTGAATTCTAAAGGAAAAGCGGTACTTGAGCAGTGAGTGACCTGCGAATCGAGGTAAGTGTCGTGTCTAACTTTGGTTTGAGGGAATAGGTATTATGTGTTTATTTGCTACGTGTTTGGTTGTTAAACACGATGTATAGGTGAGGTTACGAGCATCTATGTGTCATTGTCAAGTCATAGCATGCGAGTGAAATTCTATTCTTGTCTATTTTGTAGCCTTAAATTCTACTATCCATGCTTAGCGGGTTATTTGAAATGTTGGGTGACTTATATCTGGTTTCACTGAGATTTGGTAACTTTCGAATATTGATTCAAGGTTGAGGTTACATTGTGCTATTGATTATGGGTAAAATATTGGTTTCTTTGTGATACTCCTATCTATCCGTTGTTATTGATTCTGTGATTTGTGAGGAGGAGTGTAAAGCACGAAGGGTAATGCCGTGCATGCATTATTTATATTGTGAGGAAGAGTGTAAAGCACGAAGGGTGATGCCGTGCCGTGATATGTAAGAGTTAATGCACGAAGGGTGATGTCGTGCTATGATTTGTGAGTGATAAAGCACGAAGGGTGATGCCGTGTATATTATGAGAGATTTAATGCACGAAGGGTGATGCCATGTCGCTCTATTTATTTATTTGGTGAGGTTGAAAGTAAAAGCACGAAGGGTGATGCCGTGCAGTTTTCCTTTGCTGTTTTATTTGCTCAATTCGTTTAAGGATTTCCGGTTTAATTCTGTCTTTTCATTATTCTCACTCTTTATATTGTATTCCCCCATCGTATGTCCCCTTCCCATTATTTTTGCGTTATTTCTTTATTTATTGTTGTTGCCACTAGCATGATTATACTGTTCAGGTTATATGTGGGTGTCTTGTCCTAGCCTCATCACTACTTTGCCGAGGTTAGGCTCCACACTTACCAGTACATGAGGTCGGTTGTACTGATGTTGCACTCTGCACTTTCTATGTAGATTTTGGTACCGGCTCAGGTTGATCGAGATTTTGCTATTGGTCTGCTGTCCGGAGACTCAAGGTAAATTTGTCGGCGTTCACAAACCTTGAAGTCCCCCGTCTATCTTTTATGTCCTACTGTTTTCTTTCATTCAGACAATTATATTTCTTTCAGACTATTACTTGTAGTAAATTCTAGAATGCTCGTGAATTGTGACTCCAGATCCGGGTGGTAGTAATTAATAAAGTTTTATAATATTCTGTATTTATTATATTTCATCTTAGTTAATTATTATTATTTATTGAATGGAAATAAGGAATTGGTTTAATGATTCTCTAACGTTGGCTTGCCTAGCAAGTGAAATGTTAGGCGCCATCACGGTTCCGTCGGTGGGAAATTTCGGATTGTGACATAGGTTTTGGGAATCGTGCCTCTTTGATATTTCTCATGGTTGATACTAACTCCACCACACTGACGTTGAATTTATACTCCGACAACTTTGGGTAAGAAGAATCTCGCGACCCCGAGATTTCTCTATCTTATAGCGATCTGTTGTTCCGGCCACGATCGGTCCTTCTATCAATGGTGAACTTGTCCGCTGTCTGGAAGCTCCTGCAACGAAGTCTGTCTATCCGTGTCCATATCATTTTTTATTTTTTTCTCTATCCTTCTCCCGTCCTTTGGTCGACAATGGAAAGCCAACCTGATCGTCTTTGATCCTTATTTTTGACTCGTACCGGTTGTGGACATCCGCCTAAGTCGTTGCTTGAAACTCGAGCAGACTTTCCTTCAACTTCCGAGAAGCGTCCGAACTTCTCGGATTTAAACCTTTGATGGACGCTTCAGTCGCCCATTCATCCGGGACTGCTGGTAGTAACATACTTTCCTTCTGCAACCGGGTAAAGAACTCTCGTAATAATTCGGATTCTCCCTGCGCGATCCTGAATATGTCGGCCTTACGGGCTTGTACCTTTCTGGCACCGGCATGAGCTTTGACGAAAGAATTCGTGAGCATCTCAAAGGAATCTATGGAATGCTCGGGCAATAATGAATACCACGTTAAAGCTCCCCCGTAAGAGTCTCACCAATATTTTTCAGAAATCAATTTTGTGAGGAGCCAAATCATTTCCTTTCACTGCTGTTGCGCATGTGGTAATGTGCCCATGTGGATCTGAAGTTCCGTCACACTTGGTACTTCGGGCATTTTGAACTGCTTCGAGATTACTTTTGGGGCTGCGCTCGGCTTATAAGGTAATTGAATATATTTCTTTGAGTTTGGGCCTTTTAGTACTGGTGGTGCGCCCGAGATTTGATCCATGCAGGCGTTTACTTCCTTCATGAACCGCAAAAGTTCATCCTTGAACGGATTGTTCTCGTTGTTGAGGCCGGATCTACCCCCCAGCCCCGTCGGAGCCAACTTTTCCCCTAAGAATGTTATTATCAACTCCCGGCATCGTCTGGTTTGCGGGAACGTCAGGAGGAACTGGATCTCGCCTGTTTGCATTATTTGAGGCACCCGATAGCGCGTGCTTCAGTTCCGTCATAACCTGATCCTGTCGCATGAAATGACCTAGAGTGATTGACTACTGCTCTTGCAGGACCCTTACTGCATCCGCCACATGCCCCTCATCAACATCATTAGGAGTTGCCTCCCGAACCTGTCGAGGGTACCGCCTGTCATGTACCGATGTGACGCAGTTCCCCTTATTGCGAGTGTCATTGATTGAATCCTCGAAATGAGGTTGTTCCCCTTGAGTTTCAGGGTTGTGTGTACCATTAACATTGTTATCTTCCATTTCTTTTGTGATTTTTGCTAAGACAAAATAATCAAACACGTTAGTAAAAAAGACAAGGATCAATTTAATCGCACGACTGTCTAGGCGCCAAACTGTTTACCCGTAAAACGGTACAGTTGAATTTATTTGTGGTTTCTAGACAAGTGAATAAATTTGATCCAAAAGATAATAAAATAACTGATGAAATATAAAATACTTAGCCTTAGAATGTAGATGGAACGACAAAGCTGATGAGTCCGGGAACAGGGTTTTCGGGCACAACAATGATGAGATCAAAAGCGAGAGAATAAACTTATATTAAAATGATGTATAGAATGTAGTGTAAGTTAGCCAGAAAATTTGTCCCCTTACAATGATAACAAAGCTCACTATTTATAGCTGCGTTTAGGAAAGGAGATCCTAGGATCATGCTCTTCTTTAATGTCAATCATGGGGGCCATTGATGAAAATGTAACGTTAGACATAAATGTCAAATTCCTTATAACAAGCCATCATCCTTAATGCTGTAAAATATTTTGTATTAAATGTTACCGGATGCAAAGCATTTAATGCTCATTTTATGATCGTTATTCTTTCCGGTGACAAGCGGAATAACTATGTTTGGTGGACATTCCCATCTTCCATTCCAAGTGTCTTTCCTTTAAGCAGCCATTCATATCGTATTTTTTCCTATACAATATGACGCTCGGAAACCGTGGTAAAAAAAAATTGTTTCTGCCGATCCCTTTGCCCGATTGATTGTTCTATTACCATTAAAGAAATTGTTGTGCTAAGCGATGTTTTATTGCAAGAAGAACCACTTACAGATTGTCAAATAAAATCCAAAGTGACTGGGCCTTTTTTTTGTTTAGGCTAGGACTTAGGAGGGCTTTCACTAGTGTAAGCTTCGCACATGCTCTCCAATTCTAGTAGTAATTTAGGGAGTTATTACAATATATTTTTAGTTTTGCGTTATTATTGTAACCATGGCATTTGCGTTATCCAGGATTTAAAATATATAAGTTCAATTTTTAAGGTTTTTGGCATTGAACTTATTATATTTTTAAAATTATGAGTTTATATTTATTATTTTTATAATTTTAACGAATTTTTACATATAAATTTTTACTACGCATCGAAAGTTATATTTTAATTGAACCGATCATTAGTATTATAGCATACTGCATCCGCCCCTGGCATTCAATCAACCATTTTTAGCGAATCGTTGGTTTTAAAAAGAATATGAAGAAGAAGAAAGAGAGACCAGAAGTCAAAGGTTGAATGGTGGTGTTCACACATGGGTTCACTCCCGGTGTCTCCGTCAGCTGTCTCCTCCGATGTAGACGCCGTATTATGTTTGGGTTTATCCACGTGTCATCATATTACTGCCAGTCATGTTTTCCACAGGTCAACTCAACCTTTTTCTTTCAAAAGGGAACGTGCTTCAGATTATTCTACTGTTGCATTCAAATCTTTTAAACCAAATCTTAGCCATAAATTTGATGCCATTATTCATCATTATCTTGATTTAAATTTCATAGTGAGTGGTTTGGCTGGTTGTGTTAATATAATTAGTTTCTAACATAAAAAAATACCAAAAAATAATACTGTGCTTAGTTACTTGCATAAAAATAAATAATCGATGCATAACTATGTATTTGTTTAACCACATAAGAAATTTTGGTGGTAGCAAATATTTTCTTCATTAAATTAAGTCAAAATCTATATTACTTTATACAGAATAAAATATATAAGAAAAATGCATATAGTATAAATTAGACTATTTAAAGACAAAAATATACTTAAAGTAAATAATTAAGTTTTGCAAATAATCACTTTTTTATTAGTTGCCTTACTGCATATTGATGAATATTTTTTACTGCATGCATAAACATTAATCCTATATTTAATTTTAATCCTTTCATAGTTGATTAGTATGTGAGTTAATGTTCAATCGAATTACTCAGTTTGCCTTTATAATTTCAAAAACTAATTGTTCTCTAGGAAAAATAAGATTAAAACTCATTTCCTTTTCAAATTTACAAGTGTACAAACATAAAATGCAACAATTATAGTATTTCTGCTTGTTTTGGAAGCTTGAAACGATTAGTTGTTGCAGTGCTATTTTTCAGTCAACCTCTTAATACATTTTAATAAACAAATAGACAACGCTTACAAATGTTAATAAATTCAAGTTACTTGTTAGTATTTCAATACAAAAACTGATAAAAATAAACAATCTGCAAAAGCAAATGTTTACCACCGTTGACACCGAAAAACGGAAAAGAAAAGAAGCACAATAGGATAAGCATAAGTTACTTGTCTATGTAGATTTTTTAAGAGTTTTTGTATTGAAATATCTTCAATTTATAGTCGTCGTTTAGTATTTTCTACTGAGAGACTCTCCTACCAACTTCCATAAATTTTTAATGGCTTCCTCATCTTTCTTAAACTCTGCGGCCACCTCATATTTAAAATCATAGTAGTATAGCACATTGCAATATACAATTTTATTGGACATTCCTATCTCGAAAATGCTAAACTATAATCATGATTTATAGCCAAAATAATTCAATTTTACAGTCTTGTCGTAAATATTGGCCATTTAGAGAAAGTGAAAGGAAAAGCTAAAGATAAAGAGCTAGCGGGTAAAGTTTTCATCGAGACACAATTTAACATATTCCCTAGTAAAAGAAATAATATTTCACCATTATAAATTGTAAAATGCAAAGCCAAGTATTATTTTTAATTTTCCTTCAACATTGTCCTCAGTAATTTGTTCTATCTTCAAGAAATAATAAATTAAATTAGTAAACATAGTGCTCTGTGCATGGAGTATGTGATCCAGGAAATATATGTAGTGTTTGGGAATATGGAAAAATAACACTGGAGAATAACAAACTCCTCAATTTATGTGTTTCCCCCCCTTTTCAAGGAGTAAAATTTGCCTGCAAATGTTACATATCTCCATAATAGCATGGAAGCATGTTCTTCTTCATAAAATTTACTCTTCTCTTTGATCTCTCGTACTTATTAGAAGAGATGTCAAACCTTGAAACTGATGCAATTGGAATATAATTCACATTCTACCATTTCTTGGGATTATTAATCCTACCGCTTCACTTATGCAAGCAGCCAATTGTTGTTTTTATTTTATTCTACTAAAGGCAGCCAATTAGAAATTCCATGTTAATATATGCTACTAAACAGAGACGGATCCAGGATTTGAGCGCAGCGGGGCACCGCTATCTTTGACATAGATACGTCAGCTAATAACGATAATATTTGGCGCACTAACTCCTTAAAAACTTAATGAATATGAATCAGTGACCGAAAGGATATTCAAAAATATAAAAAAAACTTAGTCAAATAAGATCAAGATTAAAGGTCTATTAAGCAATCCAAGCAGAGTCTCAGTCACGTTGAATCGATAGATGTTTGCTACTTTGCCGAAGTGATCCTTGAAAGCAGAAGGATTTTTGGAATTTTTAATTACTGTTTTGGGAAAATTTTTGGTGAATTACTTAATTTTATACATGTCAAGAAAGTGATAATGCATATAAACTTAGATATAAGGATAAAAAGGTGATTGGCTTTTTGTACTTAATTTTATACATGTCAAGAAAGTGATAATGCTTATAAACTTAGATATAAGGATAAAGAAGGTGATTGGCTTTTTGCCAATGGAATATTTTATCCCCTTCTAGGTACCAGCAGTGTTTTAAAAGGCGTGGGCGTAAGATGAGACGTTTTACATATGCCTTAGCGAGGCATAAGAAGCCCTATAGGTATTTGATTTTTAATATTTTATAAAATAATATAATGATAGTAAATATTTATAAACGGTAAAATTGCATAAAAATTGAAGAAAACTATAAATATGTGATATATATATATATATATATAT
>AWOL01S0020828.1:40668-76069 GCA_000715115.1 Nicotiana otophora
GGGGGGGGGGGGGCAGATTTCAGAAGGCGCATTGTATTTTGACTTGCGGATGTACAATTAGTATTACGGTACTCACATGGTTGATAGACTGCTGATATTCAAATTATTACTATGTGGCACGGAAGAATTATGGGAGTATTTCTTGTGGAATAATCGTGCATGAAAGATGTATTAGTCATTCGAAGGCCAGAATTGGGATCGGTTATAATGATTCACGTGTCCTATAAATTTGGAATTTGGGAGTTTCAGGAGCATATTGTTCATGGTTGTGGACTGTGAAGTCATGGACAAAGCTAGTCAGATGATAGTATGTATTATGATTCAGTCGTTGTGGACTTTCGGAGGGTTACTTGTCTATTTGTGGGCGACCAGAGTTGATTTGGGGGTCCATTGGTAGGCCCAATTAAGATGTGTATTCTACATCGAGTCGGAATAGTTGGCTCCATACTGCTATTGTTGAGGGATGTTCCATTCGATTGATGTTGAACTTATTCGTGTTCTAAAATGATATGTGAGTTACTCCTTTATGCTACGAGGAGTTGTGATTCATTGGTTATGTGCACAGATGGTGCGGTTCTATTTGAGCTTTATAACGGAATTTGAGCGTGATGAGTATTTGGGTATTGCATGATCAATTGCGTAATGGTTATGTTCTTTCAGGTTTTATGTGGCATTTTGGTCATTTGCATGTTCGTCGTTATTAATTTTTGAGCAGGGTGACTCGAGGTAGATAATATGGTCCAACGTTTGGATGGGGTATCGCATTGCAGCGGAGTTATGTTAAGGTATGAACCTTGTGTTAGAATCGGGTGATGGTTCTACAGTGTATGATGAATTTTCAGCATTTCGTTGTGGCGGTACTTGTTAATTTTGCGGGGCAGTTCTCTTATTTGAGTCATGTTTTCATGACTGAGTACATGTGAATTGTTGCATATTGGTGCATGGATGGCATGGGTTGTGGCTCTGAGTTATATTAGTGCGGCATGTTCGTGGAGAAGTTGTGTTTAGTAATATAAGGTCATTGCACCTAGAATGGGTACTATCAGGTTTGATTACGGTATGTTCGGAAGGATAATATTGAAAGTCAGCTCAAAAAATGATTATGGTTCTGGTTGGGGCGAGAGAGCTCCGTGACTTGTTGATCTGGTAAGAGGTCATGAAATTTTGCGTGTTTATTTTATTATCAACAGTGTACGAAGGTTTTGGGATGAGGTTTGGTTCGATATGGGTTTAATACTAGTATTTGGTTGGTTCTGGAGTAGTCACTGTGATCAGGAATGGTGCCACGAGCATGAGAGTTGTGTAATATGTTAGTTGATTATATCCGTGGTTATGGTTATGGCTTGATACAGCTTGTTCAAACTCATACAGTATGTAAATGTAAGATTCGTGTCTTGAAAGAAATTCTAAAGGTTGGAAATTAAATTCCAAGGTTTATGGGCTAAAGTTAAATCAATGATTTCAGTTGTATTGTGTTGATAAGCCTATATGGAATAGGGTGACGTGGGTTCACCCCAGGGTACATGTGTGATAAGATAGAACAGTGATTTGACGGCTTGGAAACAACTCTTGGCACGTTCGAGGACGAACATATGTTTAAGTGGGAGGGAATGTAATGATCCGGCCGATCGTTTTGAGTATTACAACCTCGCTTCCCCATTTATTGCTCAAATTGTACTTTACAGTTGTTGTGTGAATTACTGGTGTAAATGGTTCGGGTCCGGTGAGGTTTTGGAATGAATTGGAACACTTAGTTCCAAGGTTTAAAGCTTAAGTTAAAATAGTGATCGGATATCGACTTATATGTAAACGACCTCAGAATGGAGTTTTGCTGATTCCAATAGCTCCGTATGGTGATTTTGGGCTTATGAGCGTATTCGAAAAATTATTTGGAGGTTCGTAATGGAATTTGTCTTGAATTGCCGAAAGTTAAATTTTTGGAAAGTTTGACTGGGGGTTTGACTTTTTGATATCGAGGTCGGAATCCGATTCTGAAAATTAGAATAGGTTCGTAATGTGAAATGTGACTTGTGTGCAATATTTGAGATAAATCGGATGTGATTTGATTGGTTTCAGCGTCGTTTGTAGAATTTGAAAATTTCGAAATTTATTAGGCTTGAATTCGTGAGTAGTTCGTATTTTTGAAGTTGTTTGATGTGATTTGAGGCTTTGAGTAGGTCTGTGGTGTGTTTTAGGACTTGTTGGTATATTTGGTTGAGGTCCCGTGGCCTCGGGTGAGTTTCAGATAGTTAACGAATCAAATTCGGACTTAAGGAAATGCTGGAACTGCTGCCTACTGGTGTGATCGTACCTGCGAAGCTTTTGATCGCTGGTGCGAAGCCGCACGTGCGCGAGATCAGTCACAGAAGCGACCAAGAGTGGAACTGGGCAGTGCTCGCAGGTGAGAGAATTTGCCCGCATGTGCGAAGGGTAATGCGCATCTACGCACCCGCAGATGCGAGATTTTTGAAGGCCGGCTGTTTCCGCAGGAGTGCATTTTTGTCCGCAAAAGCGGATGCGCAGGTGCGAGCCCAGGCACCGTAGGTGCGGAAATGCCTGGGCAGTGTTAAAAATAAGGGTTCCGAGATGTTTTCTCATTTTGGACATTTTGGCTCGATTTGGGCGACTTTGGAGAGGAATTATTGACTCCCTTGTGATAATACTCCATAAATCTATCTTCATTTTTAGCAATTGGTTGATAAATTTAAAGAGAAAATTGGGGGTGTTGGCCTAAAGTTCATAATACGATTTTTTGAGTTTTGTACATCGATTTGGAGTCAGAATTGAGTGAAATTAGTATGGTTGAACTTATAATGGGATGTGTTGTTGTATTTTGTGAGTTTCATCGGATTTCGAGATGTGGGCCCCATGGGTGATTTTTGGGGCGTAATTTCGGATTTTTGTGGAGAATATTAGTATTTTGATACGGAATTAATTCCTATAAATTATGTGGACTGAATCAAATTAATTGTTACTAGATTCAAGCCGTTCGGAAGTTGATACACGCAGAATGAGATTCTGGAGCATTGTTTAGCTTGCTCGGCATTGAATTTGGTTTGTTCGAGGTAAGTAACTCTTCTAATCTTTGAGCCGAGGGCATGAACCCTGAATATATGTATTTCGTGAATTTGTTGGGAGGTGTCACGTATGCTAGGTGACGGGCGTGTGGGCGTGCACTATAGAAATTATGACATAATTGTTTCTGTGGAATTTTGTAGTTAAATAATCTTGGCATTTTTCATGCGGTTTTATGTGTTAAAGAAATTGAGCTGATAAGCATATTAAAAAATATGTGGAGGCTATGTTCTAGTAATTTTGGGACCCATAGAGGTCATATTGCTGTGAATTATTTGTTTAAAATTGAAACTTCATACTCACTTATATTCATTTCATTACATATCATATCTCAGTCTCTGTTGTTATTTATTGATACATCATATCATCATTTTTGGGCTATTCTCATGACATTGTGAGCCCATGAGAGAGAGACTGGAGAGATTGATGACTGAGGGAGGCCGAGGGCCTGATTGTGAGGATATTCTTGGGATTGGGTTGCACGTCGCAGAATATATGGATCGGGGTTGCTCGCCTGCAGCAGGCCTTATTGGCTTATTATGGCACATGAGTTCTCCTTGCGGATTCTGATATGATATTATAGCACGTGAGTTGTCCATGTATCACGTGAGTTGTCCGTGCAGATTATAGCGCTTGGGTTGTAAGAGTCCTTCCGGAATCTGTACACACCCCCAGTGAGCGCAAGTACCTACTAAGTGCGAGTGTCGAGTGCTGAGTGACTGGGAGGCATGAGTGATTGTGAGGTATGCCTGAGGGGCTGTTTACGAGTGATTGTGAGGTAAAACCGAGGGGCTATTTATGAGTGATTGTGAGGTATGCCCGAGGGGCTGTTTACGAGTGATTGTGAGGTAAGCCCAAGGGATTGTATACGAGTGATTGTGAGGTCTGCCTGAGGGATTGTTTATGATTTTATCATTGAGTTGCATCGCATTGGCATGCACACATGACATATATGCATAGAGATGTATTTTCTTCATGCTGTACTACATCACATCATTCATGATTTTCACACATTTTTGACAGATAGGCATAGTGAAGCATTTAAGTTTTTTACATGGGTTATCTAGAAGGAAAATGAAACATCTTATTTATTATCGAAAGCAATTTTGGGAAAAATTATTGTTTTCAAATTTATTCATATTTTCGGCAACTTCGGTAAACGATTTGGTTTTTTACTGATGTACTTGAAAGGAAGAACTATTATTTTTAAAATTATGATTTTGCTGAGCATTTTATCTCTGAGTTACTTCTGGTATTATTTGCTTTATGTTGTTATGGACTATTGGTTTTGGACCCGACCTTGGTGGAAACTCGTCACTACTTTCAACCTAAGGCTAGGTTTGTTACTTACTCAGTACATGGGGTAGGTTGTACTGATACTACACTTCTGCACATTGCGTGCAGATATTGGATGTTGTTGTTGTGCTCGATGGTTGCGGGATTTGAAGATGTACTTGCGTTCCTGTTGTAGCTGCCTCTTGTTCATGGTAGCCTTAGATTTATAAAAGCTCTATGTATGTACTATTCAAACAGACTATGTATTTATTTCATTTCCGCTTTGTAAACTCTATTCTTAGAAGCTCATGATTTATACTATCAGTTCTTGGGGATTGTATAAGATTAAGACCTTTATTCACTTAAATTGCTTTAATAATTATTATTGAAATTGGATAGTTGGTAATTGACTTACCTAACGGGTTGGGTTAGGTTCCATCACGACTAGTTGGATTTTGGGTCGTGACAGAAAGAGGTAGTAGATACATGTTTACAGGGTAGGGAATTGCGGTCTGCAGAATGGGCATTGCGGACAACACAATTTTGCCTTTGCGGCCATAAAAATGGATTACGGTCTATACATTTCTCATTGCGACCGCAATTCAGACGTCGCCAATATGCCAACTCTCTGATGACAGAGAGGTGGTTGTTTTATGGCCGCAACCATTTTTATGCTGTTAGCACAAATTGTTTTGCGGCCGCACTTGCAAATTGTTTTGTGGCCGCACTTGAGAGTCACCAAAATGAAAACTCTCTGATCACAGGGATTAAGCTGTTCTACAACCGCAATAGGATTTTTGCGGTCCGCACAGTTTTTATTGCGGTCGTAGAACCGTGCCTTACCTTTACCCTAGTCTTCAACTTCTGCGGACCGTACAATATTTTGTGCGGCCCCAGGTTCCAACAATTAAGAACAGATGGGCATTTTCACCTAGGGCTTGAAAGTTTTGCACAATCTTAACATCTAAGCATGAAAATCAATTTACCCATTCCCCTTAGAGAATTTGTTTTTCAGTCTACCCACTACATATTTACCCCACGTGGTTATTCAAATAGATTCCACACACAAATGGTCAAAATTTTCATAAAAATCTAAAAATTAAAAGAAATTAATCAAGATTATGAAGCATACCAGATATTAATGAGTGCAAGATATGAGTGTTCAATAATTATTAGGCTTGTGAGCAGCTAATTTAACACGAAATTTCAATTTTTTGCATTTGTGAGCTCAGAGAGGGAAAAAGGAAACAATGCCCTAGCTTCTTCTATTTATAGTGAATGGGTTCTGGAAAGGGAAGAGGGCTTGAGTGCGGCCACAAAATTCCCATTATGGTCCGCACTCTATTACCTGAGGGACCAGTTGCCCTAGCATTTTGCGGTGCGTAGAATTAGTTGTGCGGCCACAAGTTTTGTTGCGGATCGCAGAATTCATGTCGCGGCCGTAGATCTACCATTTCTCTGATAGGCCAACTTCAGAGAGTTGACATTTTGCACCTTCAACTTGTGCGGTCCGCAATGTGTTTGTGCGGTTGCAGAGAACCTTTTGCTGCAGCAACCAAAATTGTGCGGTCCGCAATTCTTTTCACACTTGGCCAATTTTCTGAACATAATTTTTGTAAAGTACACTCATCCCTACAACACACTTCAAACCCACTTAGCACAAAAATAACACATATCTACAAAAGAAGAAAATAAAAGAAAAATAAACATGGGTTGTCTCCCAAGAAGCGTCTGATTTAACGTCGCGGCACGACACAGATTACCATTATTTGAAATGAATCACTGCCATAACGTGGCCGTCATCAACCTTTCCCAAATAGTATTTCACCCGGTGACCATTGACTCGGAATACTTCATTGTTTTTGTTCTTCAAGTCCAATGCACCAATAGATGTCACACTCACAATTTCAAAGGGACCACTCCATTTAGATTTCAGCTTTCCGGGGAACATTCTCAACCGTGAGTTGAACAACAATACAATATCGCCCACCTTGAACTCCTTGTTCTGAATGTATTTGTCATAAAGGTTCTTCATTTTCTCTTTGTACGAGGACGAACTTGCGTAGGCATAGTACCGAAACTCATCCAATTCATTTAAATATGCAACCCTCAAGTTAGAGGTTGCATCCCAATCAAGATTCAACGTTTTAAAAGCCCGCATGGTTTTGTGCTCAAGTTCCACCGGAAGATGACAAGCTTTTCTGAACACCAACCGGTATGGGGACATTCCGATAGGTGTCTTAAAAGCAGTTCGATAAGCCCATAATGCATCATCAAGCTTCTTTGACCAATCCGTCTGGTTAGCATTCACTGTTTTTGACAAGATACTCTTTATCTCTTGGTTGAAGACTTCTATTTAGGTTATGGATGTTAGGGAGTTGTAACTTTATGAGTGATACCATACTTGCTAAGCAAAGTATCAAAAGCCTTGTGCAAAAATGTGACCCATATCGCTTATGATAGCTCGCATAGTACCAAACCTTGTGAAAATATTCTTCTTCAAGAACTCCATCATACTTCTCGCTTCATTGTTGGGTAGAGCAATGGCCTCAACCCATTTAGACACATAATCAACCGCGGCCAAGATGTAAGTGTTTTCACAAGAACTCACAAAAGGACCCATGAAATCAATACCCCACACATCAAAGATATCAATCTCAAAAACGGTATTGAGAGGCATTTCATTCTTCTTCGAGATTCTACCGGCCCGTTGACATTCATCACATCTTTTCACCACATCACTTGCATTTTTGTAAAGAGTGGGCCAATAGAAACCGCAACTTAGTACTTTGGTCGCCGTTCTTGCTCTTCCATAATGACCACCATAAGGCGAAGAATGGCAAATCCCAAGAATAACAATTTACTCTTCTTCCGGTACACATCTTCTAATTATCCCATCCGTACAAATTCGAAAAAGGTATGGCTCATCCCAATAATAATCTTGACAATCCCGTTTGAGCTTCTTCCTTTGATTTGAAGAGAACTCATCCGGGATGATTCCACACACAAGAAAGTTTGCTAGATCCGTGAACCATGGCACCTCCTTCATTGAGATAGCCAAGAGTTGCTCATCGGGGAAAGAGTCATTGATTTCAAGGCCATCATGCGGCCTCCCCTCCTCCTCTAAACGAGACAAGTGGTTCGCCATTTGATTTTCACTCCCTTTTTTATCTTGTATGTCAATATCAAACTCTTGCAATAATAGCACCCATCGCATCAATTAATCTTTTGAATCTTTCTTGCTCATAAGATATATGAGTGATACCATACTTGCTAAGCAAAGTATCAAAAGCCTTGTGCAAAAATGTGACCCATATCGCTTATGATAGCTCGCATAGTACCAAACCTTGTGAAAATATTCTTCTTCAAGAACTCCATCATACTTCTCGCTTCATTGTTGGGTAGAGCAATGGCCTCAACCCATTTAGACACATAATCAACCGCGGCCAAGATGTAAGTGTTTTCACAAGAACTCACAAAAGGACCCATGAAATCAATACCCCACACATCAAAGATATCAATCTCAAAAACGGTATTGAGAGGCATTTCATTCTTCTTCGAGATTCTACCGGCCCGTTGACATTCATCACATCTTTTCACCACATCACTTGCATTTTTGTAAAGAGTGGGCCAATAGAAACCGCAACTTAGTACTTTGGTCGCCGTTCTTGCTCTTCCATAATGACCACCATAAGGCGAAGAATGGCAAATCCCAAGAATAACAATTTACTCTTCTTCCGGTACACATCTTCTAATTATCCCATCCGTACAAATTCGAAAAAGGTATGGCTCATCCCAATAATAATCTTGACAATCCCGTTTGAGCTTCTTCCTTTGATTTGAAGAGAACTCATCCGGGATGATTCCACACACAAGAAAGTTTGCTAGATCCGTGAACCATGGCACCTCCTTCATTGAGATAGCCAAGAGTTGCTCATCGGGGAAAGAGTCATTGATTTCAAGGCCATCATGCGGCCTCCCCTCCTCCTCTAAACGAGACAAGTGGTTCGCCATTTGATTTTCACTCCCTTTTTTATCTTGTATGTCAATATCAAACTCTTGCAATAATAGCACCCATCGCATCAATTAATCTTTTGAATCTTTCTTGCTCATAAGATATATGAGTGATACCATACTTGCTAAGCAAAGTATCAAAAGCCTTGTGCAAAAATGTGACCCATATCGCTTATGATAGCTCGCATAGTACCAAACCTTGTGAAAATATTCTTCTTCAAGAACTCCATCATACTTCTCGCTTCATTGTTGGGTAGAGCAATGGCCTCAACCCATTTAGACACATAATCAACCGCGGCCAAGATGTAAGTGTTTTCACAAGAACTCACAAAAGGACCCATGAAATCAATACCCCACACATCAAAGATATCAATCTCAAAAACGGTATTGAGAGGCATTTCATTCTTCTTCGAGATTCTACCGGCCCGTTGACATTCATCACATCTTTTCACCACATCACTTGCATTTTTGTAAAGAGTGGGCCAATAGAAACCGCAACTTAGTACTTTGGTCGCCGTTCTTGCTCTTCCATAATGACCACCATAAGGCGAAGAATGGCAAATCCCAAGAATAACAATTTACTCTTCTTCCGGTACACATCTTCTAATTATCCCATCCGTATAAATTCGAAAAAGGTATGGCTCATCCCAATAATAATCTTGACAATCCCGTTTGAGCTTCTTCCTTTGATTTGAAGAGAACTCATCCGGGATGATTCCACACACAAGAAAGTTTGCTAGATCCGTGAACCATGGCACCTCCTTCATTGAGATAGCCAAGAGTTGCTCATCGGGGAAAGAGTCATTGATTTCAAGGCCATCATGCGGCCTCCCCTCCTCCTCTAAACGAGACAAGTGGTTCGCCATTTGATTTTCACTCCCTTTTTTATCTTGTATGTCAATATCAAACTCTTGCAATAATAGCACCCATCGCATCAATTAATCTTTTGAATCTTTCTTGCTCATAAGATAGAGAAGTGTCGCATGATCCGCATGAACAATAACATTTTCACCCATCAAGTACGGACAGAACTTCTCAATTACAAACATAATGGCAAGGAGAATTTTCTCCGTAACGATGTAGTTGACTTGGGAACTATTCATGGTCTTACTAGCATAGTAGACCAAATGAAAAATCTTTTTGATGCGTTGCCCCAAAATATCCCCAACTGTTACATCACTAGCATCACACATAAGCTTAAAAGGGATACTCCAATTATGAGAGATGATAATGGGAGTGGTTGTCAACTTGAACTTTAGCAACTAAAAGGATCTCATGCAATCATCATTGAAGTGAAACTCTGCATCTTTCTCTAAGAGCTTGCACAACGGGTTCACCACTTTAGAGAAATTCTTTATGAAGCATCGGTAAAATCTCGCGTGACCTAAGACACTTCGCACTCCTTTCACTGAAGTCGGAGGTGGAAGTTTAGAAATCACCTCAATCTTTGCCTTGTCGACTTCTATGCCATTCTTTGAAATCTTTTGGCCAAGGACAATGCCTTCCTCGACCATGAAATGGCATTTCTCCCAATTTAGAACCAAGTTCGTTTCATCACATCTTGCCAATAATTTATCCAAATTTGCCAAGAAATCATCAAAGGCATCCCCGACCACCAAGAAGTCATCTATGAAAACTTCAAGGCTCTATCATGTCTGTGAAGATCACATCATACACCTTTGAAAAGTCGCTGATGTATTACAAAGACCAAATGACATCTGCTTGAAGGCAAAAGTACCATAGGGACATGTAAAAGTTGTTTTCTCTTAATCCTCCGGAGCAATAAGGATTTGGTTGTAGCCCGAATATCCATCCAGAAAGCAATAGAAAGCACGACCGGCCAACCTATCAAGCATTTGGTCAAGGAAGGGAAGTGGAAAATGATCCTTCCTTGTGACTTTGTTTAGCTTGCGATAGTCCATACACACTCCCCACCCGGTCACCGTTCTTGTGGGAATCAACTCATTATTTTTATTGGTGACCACCGTCATGCCCCCCTTCTTTAGAACACATTGCAACGGAGAAGTTCACAAACTATCGGAAATGGGGTAGACAACCTCGGCATCCAACCACTTGATAATATCCTTTTTGACCAAGTCTTGCATAGCCTCATTGAGTCTTCTTTGATGTTCGATAAATGATTTGGCATCTTCCTCCAAGTTAATCTTGTGCATGCAAAATGTTGGGCTTATTCCCCGAATATCCGCCAAAGTCCACCAAATAACCTTCTTCCTCTTGTGTTGCACCGCCAATATAGAGTCAACCCGCACGTTAGTCAAATAAAAGGAAAGAATAACCGGTAAAGTAGAACAAGGGCCAAAAAATTCATACTGAAGATGTGGAGGCAATGGCTTCAACTCTAAGATAGGAGGCTCTTCAATTGAAGGATCTGTAGGAGTTTTCCTATTTTCAAGATCCAAGGAAAGTTTCTGGGGTGCATAGTTGTACGACCCTATCCCTTGCAAAGAGTTCACATATTCCATGAAGCCATCCATCTCGTCATCATCAAAGTTGAGCAAGACGGCCTCCAATATATAAACCATATTAATCGTGGCACTTGTGTCATCAATAATCACATCGGTCACTAAGTCCATAAAAGAATATACTTCATTGCTATTTGGTTGCCGCATAGATTTGCACCCGTGGAACACCACCTTTTCATCACCCACCCGAAAAGTGAGCTCTCCTACTTTCATATCAACAAGATCCTTCCCCGTATCAAGGAAAGGTTGTCCAAGAATAATCAGTACCTCATAGTCCACTTTACAATCAAGAATGACAAAATCCGCCGGAAGAATGAATTTATCAACACTAACCAATACATCTTCAATCACTTCCAACGGTTTCTTTATGGTACGATCGGCCATTTGTAATCTCATAGATGTGGGTCTTAGTTTTCCAATTTCCAAAGTCTTGAAAACCGAATAGGGCATCAAATTGATACTTGCCCCAAAATCATAAAGAGCTTTAGCAAATTTGGCACTTCCGATGGTACAAGGGATTGCAAAAGCACCGGATCTTCCAATTTAGGAGTCATTGAATGCACCATTTTACTCACTTGATGAGTGACTTTGATAGTTTCAAAATTTATCGACCTATTCTTTGTCACCAAATCCTTCATAAACTTTGCATAACCGGGCATTTGTTCCAAGGTTTCAACTAATGGCACATTGATTGAGAGACTCCCCATTATATCAATGAACCTTTTGAATTGATTCTCTCCATTTTTCTTGGCCAGACTTTGAGGATACGGAGGAGGAGGCTTAGATAATGATGCCTTATCCTTTTGCACTACCGATTCTGGTATGTCAAGAACATGATTCCTAGACGGGTTCACTTCCTCTTGAGTCTCTTCCACATTGTCATCAATATCAATCCGAACTTCATCATATGATTGCATCACATTGCTCGGGATCTCTTCTTCGTGTACCACTAGCTCATCATCCACAAGTTGCCTTTGACTTGAGGTGGGTGCATTCCCACCATTTCCACTTCTTGTAGTAATGACCATGGCATGCCCCGTGCTGTTCCCACCCTTTGGGTTTACCATCGTGTCACTTTGTAGTGCTTCCTTAGGACAAGAATTTAGATCTTGAGAGATTTTCCCCATTTGCACTTCTAAGTTGCGGATCGATGTGTTGTGTGAGACAAGTTGGGCATCAAAATTAGCATTCTTCTCCATCATTTTCTTAAACATGTTTTTAATTCGTCCCATTTCATTGTTGGAAGAAATAGGACCATGAGACGGATAAGGAGGCGGGTTGCTTGGTTGTTGACACATCAGGGGCCTTTGAAAACCCGACCCCCGATTTTCTTGGTTGTTATGTCAATTCCCTTTATTATTGCCACCACTCCAATTTACTTGATTGTTGTTATTATTCCAGTTGCTTTGATTGTTTCCACCACTCCAACTACCTTGGTTGTGTGAATTCCAATTTTCTTGATTGTTTTGAGGTCACCATTGTTGTTGGCTTGGTTCTTGGAAGTTGTTTGTTTGCCCTTGAAAGTTGTTCACATATTGGACCTCTTCTTCTTGGTCATTATATGAGTCATCTTGATCAAACCCACTATTTTCTTGCACAAAATTGTCCACTCTTTGTTTCACTTGCGGACACTTTGTTCTCCGTTTGTTCACCATCATGTTTACTCCCTCCACTATATTGACTTGCCTCAGGTTTTGCACTTGTTAAAGTTGAGCCTTTTCCAATTAGTTCATAGTGGTGGTTAATTCGGCTATGGCTTGCCCATGGTCATGCAACTCTTTGTGAAGGTGAATTACATTGGGGTCACCTCATGGAATATTAGCTCGGGATTGCCACGCTGAAGAAGTGTTCGCCAAATCATCCAAAACATCACACGCCTCCGCATAAGGCGTAGTCATAAAGTTTCTACCGGCAAGTTGATTCACTACACATTGGTTTGTTGTAATGATCCCCCGATAGAAAGTTTGTTGAATCATGTTCTCTGTCATATTGTTGTTGGGACACTCGTTCACCATTGTTCTATACCATTCCCATATCTCGTGTAGTGGTTTATTGGGCTCTTGCTTGAATGCTAGAATTTCATCCCGAAGTATAGACAAGTGCTCGGGAGAGAAGTACTAAGAAATAAATTTCTCCGCCAATTCACTCCAAGTATGAATGGAATGGTTTGGCAAACGTTCCAACCAATCTAAAACTTTCCCTCGTAGAGAGAAGGGAAAAGGCCTTAGCCTCAAAGAATCCTCGAAGACATTTGTTTGTTTACTCCCCCAACACCTATCCACAAACCCCTTCAAATGTTTGTATACATTTTGACCCGGAGCACATGTGAAGAATCCTCGTTGCTCAAGCCAGTTGAGCATCACGTTGGTAAATTGAAAGTTGCCCGCCCTAATACGGGGATGGACTATTGCACTTGCATATCCTTCATTAGGCAACACCCGGTGTGGAGCCGCTCTTGGTGAAGGTGGGGGTGGAGCGGGCACATTGTCATGAGGTACTCGGCCTCGTCTATTGGCTTGAGGTTCAAGAGGAACCTCACCCATTTGATCATCCTCAACGTCCACATCCCCTAAAGCAATGTTTTCGAGCTCATTGTTTGCCATGGTTGCACATATAATTTCCAAACACTTTAGTAACATGGAAGGAAAAGCAAATATTCCAAAAACACACTCAAATATATAGCTAACACTATTTTTAATTCCCCGACAACGACGCCAAAAATTTATCTCGTCCAAATCACACCTCAAAACAAGGATATGAAACGGTCTATTGCAATATTAGTAACCCAACAAAGAGTCGAGATCGAATTCACAGGGAGTTTATATGGGAGTGAGGAGTATATATTCTAGTACGTAAGTTTGAACTATCTTAATTTACACTTCCACAAATTAGTTTTGTTTCTATTTCTATTTTTAAAACTAAGATTGCAAAGTTAAGAAATAAAACTAAGATAATTATTTTTGTTTTTGTTTTTCAATTTTGTAAAAAAGCCTAGCGCTATGACGATCACCTAGGTGTTTGCCTAATGGAATATAAACCGTAATGCTTGTTTTGTTGATCGGGGTGTATTATAGCTATCAACTCTCAATTACCCACTCAATACCTCTCGGTCAAAGAGTAGTTTTGTCCAATTTGGCTTTCTCAAGACCAAATAGGTATTGCACAAAACGGTTGTTAAAATCACAAGTTGGGTTATTACTATCTCTAGGTTGAACCCTTTAATTGGGTTAATCAATCTCTCAATTGACCCAATTTCTTGTTAGCCAAGTTTTCCTAGACTAGGTCTCTCTTTCTCAAGTAGGGACCAAGTCAAATAGGCATAAATTAATGTTTTCAACCATTAATTCCATAAATTAAAGCATGAACAAGGCTAAATAATAAATACTCAATCATAAACGAGCACTAAATTAGATACCCATAAGGTTTACACACTAGGGTTGAGTCACAACCCTAGTAAACAGTTAGCTACGCATTCTTGAATTGAAGAAATAGAAGAGGAAGTACTAATTAAACCATAGTGTAAAGTCAAAATGTTAAAATATACGTTAAAATATCCCAAAATATAAAAAACTACTAAAAGAAACAAAGAAAAATGGCTACAGGACTTGCTGATATAAAACATTGACCTAATTTTGTGAAACTCGTCTATTTATACAAGGCTGAAAATCTTAGATAAAAATTCCCTTCGGGAGGTTCTGCGGCCGCACAATTCCATGTACGGTCCGCAGAATTCTCCATCTTCCAAGAGCTGGGAATCTGCGGCCGCACAATTCTCAACTGCAGCCGCAAGGCAAAGTTTCTGTGGTCTGCATATTTATCACTGCTGCCGCAATCTGATCTTCTACGGTCCGCATCTTTATTTCTACGGCCGCAATCTGATCTTCTGCGGTACGCATCTTTACTTCTGCGGCCGCAAGGCACTTCTTCTGCGGCCGCAAGACACTTCTTCTGCGGCCGCACAATTCTTGTACGGTCCGCAACTTAGACTTTGAAAACTTGCAAACCCTCTGAAGTTGATCTCCAACTCTTCAATTGCGGTCGCACAATTCCTATGTAGTCCGCAGTTTGCTAGGAAGCCTGCTGGTATTTTCTTCATGGTTTGCGGCCGCATGTGAAATTTTGCGGTTCGCACTTTGTGAGATTTTGTGCCTTTTATTGCCTTGTGTTTAGATTACTCTTTTTTGAGTCAGATTTCATCTCGGGAGTCCAACTTCCAACATTCTTGTAATTTTGCATATTGTATCAGTTTCGGGAATACAATTCAATGCTTTTAGACTGAAACAAAAGCTAAAAAGTGATAATAAGTAGTCAAAATCCCCACTTATCAACCACATGAAATTAGTTGGTAGAGTTTTGTGTTCATCAAGTTTGTGATCATGAGATTTTCATTTTCAGGGAAAAATAGATTCACATGATGCTTTTGTAGATAATTGAATAGACCTATCGGCTAGCTTTATTGTGATGAGCATCAACACAAATGAGGTGTGCGTCTTTCTAACTTGAATCTTTATTCTTTGGCTCAGCTTTTGAAATTCTTTTTTCTGGATAATTTCTTATTTGATTGTGAAGTTTGTATTGTAAATAGGATCTCGTCATATACATCTTACTATCTTATGGTTAATTTGATATCAAGTGTACTTTTTAAATTTGAATATCTTGTCATTATAATCCTCTCATGTGTGGTGCACAAGGTGGAACTTTTTGCAATATTGTACTTTTAAAAGTGTATTTTTGCAAAAGTGTATTCACAAAAATTTAGAGAAATTGAGTAAAAGAAACACATAATTCCACCTACCCAAAATCAATATCGACTCTTCACTTCAAAATCAAGCAATTTTAAAAGTAAATCGAGACAAGAAATCAAAATTCACAAGGAAGCTATTTCCTCATCTTCTTCTTAAAAACAACAAATTGAGATGAGAAATTATAAAAAAGATATCTATATTCCATGTAGTCATCTCTATCATCAAAGCTGAGAGCATAACGTTTTTTTTAAATGGCATCTCAGAGTAACTTTAAAGAATCAAACTGAAATATTCTTCTTCTTTTAAGATTTTTTGGGGTTACAATATTTTCATTCCTTAAAACATTCTTCCATTTGGATCCAGCAACAAGTTCAAAAGCATTTCTTTAGGAGATCTTTTGTAAAACCATAAATCCTGTATTTGTGTTTTGGTTAGAGTTAGTCAAAGTGTGTACTTTGTAATAGAGTTATTACAAAGATACTTGTAATAGAATTATTACAAGTAGGTGATGGATTAAGAGGTTAATTCCCAGATTACAATAGGTTGTAATCTAAAGTTTTCTCAGTTAGTGAGGTTGAAATACTATGAGGGTAGGTCGTGGTTTTTAATCCCGTGAGCTGGGAGTTTTCCATGTAAATTTTAGTTGTGTCTTTTACTTACTGTTGTGTGTGTGTGTGTTCTATGGAAGCTGATAGAGAACCAGGTTCTCTATACAGTTTGGTGGACCCTTAGTTTACATCAATATGTATGATAGCAGGTTCTTTCTACAAGGCTAACACCTAGAAAGGATCCACATGGCTGCTCCACCAAACTTTGAAGAAGGTCAATCAACCTATAGACCACCAAGATTCAATGGATAATATTACGGATGGTGGAAGACAAGGATGAATGAATTTATCATAGTTGAGGATTCTGAGCTCTGGGATGTCATCTGGGATGGCCTTTTCGTTCCCATGAAGACCATTGGGGAGCCAATAGTGACAGTTCTAAAAATAAAGAAGGAGTACAACGATGTTGACCACAAAGCTATAGAGAAAAACATTGAGGCAAAAAAGATCCTGGTCTGTGGTATTGGTCCATACGAGTATAACAAAATCTCAGCCTGTCAATCTGCCAAGGAGATCTGGGAAGCTCTCCAAACCGCAGATGAAGGAATAACTCAAGTCAAGCAATCAAAGATCGACATGCTCTCTACAGAGTATGAACTCTTCAGGATGAAGGATATGAGTCCATTCAGGACATGCTTACTCGATGCACCTCCATCATCAATGAGCTCCACTCTCTAGGAGAAATCATTCTAAGAAACAAACTTTTCAGGAAAATACTTAACGTATTACCTGGCTCTTGGGAAAGCAAAGTCAATGCCATCACAGAGGCAAAAGATCTATAAAAGCTGACCATTGATGAACTCATTGGAAATCTGTAGACTTATGAAATGAGAAAAAGAATGAAAAGAAGAAGAAGAAGAAGAAGAAGAAGAAGAAGAAGAAGAAGAAGAAGAAGAGGAAGAAGAAGAGGAAGAAGAAGAAGAATAAGAAGGACCATGAAAGAACGGAACCCAAAAAGGAGAAGAACCTGGTCCTCAAGGCAGACAATAATGACTCAAGTGGTGAGGATGCTGGCATGTCCTTCCTCACAAAGTGATTTCAGAAAATGGTTCGCAGAAATTGAGGCATTCCAAAAAGGGGAAGCTCCCTCAAACCAAAAGGTTATGACTTATTTCATAAATGTGGGAAGCAAGGACATTTCATCAAAGACTATACTCTCCTCAAACAAGACCAGTACACGTACAACATAGACAAAACAACCAATAGGAACGCAGTTCGTGACAGGAGATTCAAGAGAAAAGATGTCACTGACAATGTTGTGAAACAAGATCTTGCTACATGGGGAGATTCCTCCAGTGAATCTGGGGAAGATGATGAACAAGGTAATACTTCCATGATAGAAGTTGAAAACGAAGCAGCTGAATATGACTCTATTTTTGCCCTAATAGCAAGATGAAGATAATGCTGATGATGATGAGATAAACTTTCTAGATATTCAAAGAAATTTGAATTCTTACTCTCAAAAGAATCCTATATCCTTGTCCAATGTTTTAATTGATGCTTATCATAATTTTATAAATGATAAAAATGTGTTAACTGTGGAACTAGGAGAGGTAGAACATGAGAGAGATGATCTAGTAGTCGTAGTGGTTAACCTATAAGAGATAATTGAGGTTCTAAAGAAAGACAAAGATGCTCTAACTGAAAGAATTGAAAACATAGAGCATGAGAGAGATGATCTATTGGTAGTAGTTGTGGATCTAAAGGAAACAATTGAAGAATTAAAAAGAGGAAACGGTTCTGGGAACATCCAAAAGGGAAAGGAAGTTGCAAGTGAGAAACACCTTAAGCTTGAAAATGAGCTCAAAATGGTGAAATATAGTCTGTGTGTTGAACTTGAAAGAAACAGACAACTTCAGGAAGATCTAGGAAGAGTTAAAAATGACCTAGAAAAATCTCTAAAGTGGACCTGATCCTCTGATACAATCACTGCCATGTATAAAAATAACGGGGGAGGGGGGGAGGGGAGAACATGCAGGAAGTCGGGTTCCAAAAGGAAAGGACTCCCTACAATCCACACAACAAGTATGTTACTGTCCCTAATAACTGGCTTTGCACTCATTGTGGTAACACATGTCACTTTAAAGAAACCTGTAAGGCTAGAATTAAGTCTCAACAGAAAAATAAAATTTTTGTTGAAAAGGTAACTACTGCTAAAGAACCTGATCCCTCCAATAAAAAACGTGTAATGCCTACTTGGACAAAAATAAGTTTAATTCGCCCTTTTCCTCACTACAAGGGACCCAAACTTGTTTGGGTTTCTAAGTCTAATCCTTGATTTTCTGTGCAGGGAGCAGTGAAAGGAAGCAACCAAAGATGGTATATGGATAGTGGCTGCTCTAAGCATATGACTGGAAGCATTGGTGATTTCCTTTTACTCAAAGCCCTTCAAGGAGGGAGTGTGTCCTATGTCAATGGCAAAAAGGGATACATTCTGGGAGTATGAAGAGTTGGGAAGGCGCTCGCTCATTTAATTGAGAATGTGTACTATGTGAATGACTTGAAATATAGCCTACTGAGTATCTCTCAAATTTGTGACAAAGAAAATAAAGTGGAATTCTTATAAAAAACTTGCACTGTCACAATTCTTGTGACTGGTGAAGTGGTTCTATTGGCAAAACGATTCAAAAATATCGATGTTGCTGATTTTGAGTCTTTGCACAATGTGGATCTTACATGTTTGAGTGTTATTGATGATGATGCTGAGCTATGGCACAGTAGATTGGGACATGCAAGCTTTTCATTGCTGAACAAATTGGTCAAGAAGAACCTGGTTTGTGGGATGCCCAAGTCAAGGTTCACAGATCACAACGTCCTCCTTCAAGCCCAAAAATGAAGTAATCACCTCAAGGCCACATGATCTTCTCCATATGGACCTATGTGGACGTATGAGGGTACCAAGTAGAGGAGGAAAGAAGTACATTTTTATCATAGTCGACGACTAATCCAGATTCACATGGACCTTGTTTCTCAGAACCAAGGATGAAACCTTTCCAGTCTTTGTTGCCTTTGTGAAGAAGATTCAAGTGAAGATGAGCCATAATGTTGTGAGTATAAGATCTGATCATGGCACAGAGTTTGATAATACAAAATTCGACGAATTCTGTGCTGAAAATAGTATAAGTCACAATATTTCAGCTCCCAGAACACCACAACAAAATAGTGCTATGGAGTGGAAAAATAGTACTCTTGAAGACATGAAAAAGACTATGCTAATTGACAGTGTCATAGCGAAAGGCTTCTGGGCAGAGGCAGTCAACACTGCCTGCTATTTGGTAAACAGGTGCATGATCAGGTCCCTCTTAAACAAAAATCCATAAGAATTGCTGAACGGGAGGAAGCCCAAGCTAACTCACCTAAGAAACGTTTGGCCGAAATGCTTTGTTCTCAATAATGGTAAGGATGAGCTGGGAAAGTTTGATGCCAAAAGTGATGAAGGAAGCTTTCTTGGATATTCCTCACAAAGCAAAGCATACAAGGTGTGCAACTAAAGGACTCAATGTGTTGAAGAAAGTATATATATAATCTTTGATGAATTACACCACTTATGTGGGAAAGATTCACATGATAAGTTATCGATATGGCAAATGGAAAGGCTTATTTGATGATCCAAGTCAAGGAATCCAACAAAGATAATAAAACATAACCTTCAGCTGAAACATAAGAACATGGTTCCATCACAACAACTGAAGCAAAAGACAGAGTTGCTGATGTCGTGCAAGGAACCCCTGATGTTGAGTAGATAAGTGGTACTCACCCCTCTATAGATGCCTATAATGGATCTCATTTAGAGGAACCTGGATCTTCACACAATGAGATTGAGGTATCTAATTAGAAGCACAAAAGTTCACATCCTCTCCAAATCACATCCTCTCCAAAATATGATCACTCTTCTTGATTCAGGAATTCAAACCAGATTAAAGACAAGAAGCTCGCTTGCCTTATCAGCTTTCCTTTCTCAAATTGAGCCCAAAAATATCAATAAGGCATTGAAAGATGCTGACTGGATTACTGCCATGCAAGATGAACTCCATCAATTTTAGAGGAATTATGTACGGCACCTGGTTCCTCGACCCTCAGATATAAATGTTATAGGAACCAAGTGGGTGTTCAGAAACAAGCTTGATGAGTTTGGGAATACAACAAGGAACAAGGTCAGGTTAGTAGTTCAAGGCTCCAAATGGAATTACAATTGCTCCAAATGGATGTCAAAAGTACATTTCTGAATGGATATTTAAAGGAAAAAGTCTTCATCAAACAACCACCTGGATTTGAGTGTCATGATCATCATGAACATGTATTCAAACTTGACAAGGAATTATATGGCTGAAACAGGTCCCTCATACATAGTATGAAAGGTTGTCCAAGTCCTTCTTGAAAATGTCTTTACAAGAGAAAAAATCGACAACACCCTATTTTTGAAGAAACAAGGGAGGAACCTGCTCATTGTGCAAGTTTATGTTGACGGCATCATCTTTGGGAAGTGAGTTTGAAATGCGCATAATGAGGGAATTGAATTTTTTCTTAGGGTTGCAAGTTAAGTAAACCCCTAAGGGAGCGATGATAAGTCAGTAGAAGTACATTAAAGAGCTCCTGAAGAAATTTGAGATGGTAAGTTCAAAAATCATTGATACTCCTATTGCCACTGCTACTCGTCTGGACATGGATGAACCTAGTTCTCCTATGAATGCAACCATGTACAGATGTATCATTGGTTAACTCTTGTATCTCAAAGCTAGCAGACCTGATATTGTATTAAGTGTGGGATTATGTGCTAGATTTCAATCCAGTCCAAAGGAATCTCATCTGAAAGCTGCCAAGAGGATTCTAAGGTATTTCAAAGGAACGTAGGACCTGGTTATCTACTATCCTTCAGGAGATAATTTCGACTTAATTGGTTATGCTGATATTGATTAAGCTGGTTATCTGGTGAATAGAAAGAGTACATCTGGCATGACACACTTTCTGGGAACGTGCTTCATCTCATGGGGTACAAAGAAACAAAACTCTTTGGCTCTTTCAACTACAGAAGTTGAATATGTGGCAGTTGCCGCGTGTTGTGCTCAACTGTTGTGGATCAATCAATAACTGGAGGATTTCGGTGTGTTCTCGGATTATGTGCCATTATTGTGTGATAACACAAGTGCTCTTAATATTTCAAAAAACCCAGTTCAGCATAAGTGAACAAAGCACATTGATGTGCGACATCATTTTCTCGGGGATAATATTAAAAAGGGCCTCATTTGCATGAAGTTCTGCAAACTAAAGGTCAATGTAACAGATATATTCACCAAAGTATTGAGTAGAGAGCACTTTAAAAAGAATTGGATGGAATTTTGGCTGACAAAATCAAATTGAGTACCATGTCCCTCAATGATTGGCTATTAAAGAGTGAAAAGGTAAAACTGCTAAAAAGCATTTTCTGGCAAACTCTAACTCATCTCTATACCGTTAAAGGTAAACACGCATGGGAATTACAGAGTAAACAAGCAGTCAATAACCTTGCATCTTGGTAAAAGGATGAAGCTACCATTTACAAAACTCAGTTAGGAAACCTGGTTCCCTTGACTCAGGTTAGTAGCTCCTTATACACTCATGCACACTTTAAACGGCTATAAAAGTGCCACGTCATTAAATGTTTCTGTCTCCCTCTCTCATCTGTTTAAAAATCCAAATGCCACACCCGTTACAAACTAACCCGTCTACCCAATAAGTTACACCCTCTTGTAACCGGTCCCTCACTCCCTCTAAATAACCCCAAAAGATGTCTCTTTCCAAACTATCCACATCAAAACCACAAAATTCTCTTCACTTTCAAACGCAAACCCTCTCTTTCTCGTGTCTTTACTTCCAAACTCCATTATATCTTAGAATCCAGAGCTTTCAAGCACTACCAGTGTCATCCCTACTATGTCTTCATCTCGCAAAGCACACGAGTGTGCGTCTGAGTCTCAATTGTCACCTAGTCAAAACCCCACACCAGACCAACAACTACTTACTCGCTCTTCTCTAACCCAATCGAGTTCTGGTTCTCACTGCAGTTGTAAGACTTAGAACCCCAAAAGATTTGTTGCTATAACCTTTCCTTCTAACTCACTGGAAATAATGGCAGACGATGAAATAGTAGACGGAGATGAGGGACAAGAGGTCTCCAGTCAGAAAATTGGCGAAATCTCTGAAACCCAACAAGATATGGTTGGCAGTGGTGAAGTATCAGCAGTGCTCGCTCCAAGCTTTGATCTGATTATTGCCATTCCGTCAGGTAATGTTCCTCTTGCATCTTCTGATTCTATTTTGGGGGTGAATGAGAAAGAAGCCATTGAGAACATGTTACTGATTGCTATAGAGGGAGGATTAGTTGGAGGATATGAGTGTGATGATAAAACCATTGGGTCTCAGAGGGAAGGTTAAAGTCACAGAGCTGAGGGTGGGGAACTGGTGCCTTTTGAAAATTTGGCACTAGTCAGTGCTACTGGGAAAATAACAGAGGGACATGATCCCTCTACCCAAGAAGAGCACCCTGCTCCTACTTGGGATGAAACACATTGCTCCTCAAAAGAGCCCCAATTCAGTACTGATCCTGCTACTTCTCCTCACTTCGATGTTGAGCCGTTGAACTTTGTTATTCCTGAGATGAGATCTCTATCTGAAGAGGAAAATGAACATAGTGAGGAAGACTATGATAATGTGACTGTGGCAAGATTTATCGCTGCTAGAAGTGGTAGTGCAATTCCCAAAGAGCCCATTCTTAAAAGATCTACTACCAGGATGCAAAAAAAAGAAGCTTATGAGATTGTTCTAAAGAAAAACAAAGAGAAAAAGGAAAAAAGGAGGTGGGAGTAAGGGGAAATCTAGTAAATGGGGAGGATGTACCTCTAGCACTTGTTGTTCATGTTGACGATGAAGAGGTGAATGAGGAACCTGCTTCCTTAATTCGTAAATCCTCCAAGAAACCTGTAATTCCAAAGCCCAGGAGAGGGTCATATGTGAAAGTTGTAGAGATGACAAGTGTCGAGGGAGAGAAGTCTGAAAAGAAGGAGAAAAATGTGAGGAAATTAGTGAAGAGGAAGGCTAGTGGCAAAGAGGAACCTGGTTCCTCCAAGAAGGACAAAGTGACTGTGTCAAAGGATGAAGGCAGAGAAAACCTTAGGAAGTAGAGAGTGCTATGGGGTAAAACTTTTTAAACTGACATTCTCGATATGTCAGGGATGAGACAACTGTTTGACATTTGTGAGTTTCAGAAGTCGACTCATTTGTTCACCAATGAGAGTCCCAAGGTTTCTGAGGAAGAGGTTCGTAGCTTCTATGCAGATATGTTTACAGTGAAAGATGATAACATTTGCTTGAAGGTCAATGGCATAGATTTTGTGATGGACGAGGCTGTTCTAAGGAATATTTTGGGAGTGCCTAGTGAAGGGCTCTCATCCATTGAAGGGACATGTTCTCCTAACTTTAGAAGAGCCATTCTGAAAGATGATGCTGTGTAGCATGGGGAACGGGTACATAGGAAGGCCCTCCTTCCAGTGTATCAACTTCTGTTTGAAATGGTGAATAAGGTCTTTATTCCACGTGCAGAAAGGCGTTCTATTACTTCAAAAGTAGACTTGTTCCTCATGGAAGCCCTGGATGCCTACACCGCCATCAATCTACCTGGCCTTATGATTGAACATATGAAGAAGGTGGCATACTTCAAGGAGGGAAATCATGTCTTGCCTTATGGGTTCATGCTCACTAAGGTGTTTAACTTCTTCAAAGTCCCTTTGGGAAAAGCAACAGTAGGAACTCGCAAGCAAACTTTATCAAAGACAACCTTGGAGAAATGTGAGTATATTGACAAGAAAGGGGGTGTTGGCAGCAATTCCACTATTGCTCAATTGATTGATGCTCAGAATGCTCCAAATGAGGAGTGAGGAGGTTGAAGTCACGAAATCCATTCTTGAAGGGCAACCTAGTCAGGCCAAGGAGGCACCTAGTTCTAGTAGTGCACAAGGAACAAAGGTTGCTCGCCTGACCACAGAAAATGCAGATCTCAGAAAATAGGTTGAGGACCTGAAAGAGCGACTGATTAACGAGCAAGTGTCTACAAGTGCTCGAATGGACATTCTTCTCAGAAACGTTGCATCCCCTTCCTTCCCTCCCCCTTCTAGTGCCCCTTAAATAGTTACCTTCCTAGTGTCCAGTTGAATGATGTTTGTCCTACCTTAGTTTGTTTTTGTTGTTCCTATGACTGGTATTTTAAGTTGTTTTTTTGTGTGGATATTTTTGTAACAACGATGCTACTAATCTTTGATTTCTTCTCTTTAAATTAATGAGCATATCATCTTTTGCTATGCATGTTATACTCTTGCACTCTGTTTTTAATTATGTTGTGTGCACACATATGGCCTAAGTTAACTTTGCTGACTTCTTTTTGAATTTACTTGTGTATAATCTTTTTATGATGCCAAAAGGAGGAAGAAAATTGAGAAGGGGAACAGGTCCTCAGGGTTGAGAAGGGGATCTGGTTCTCAGGGGAAACTTCAATTATAAGTTTGTCATAATCAAAAAGGGAAAAATTGTTAAGTTACGTGCCTTTGAGTATTTTGATGATCTAACAAATTTCTTAATAAGAACTAGATTGGAAACTTGTTACACGTCCTCAAAGTGCTCAAGAATAACAAGTCTCGAGTCTGGCGCAAGTCCTAACAACTTGAGTTAAAGAAACATGAGAGGGAACAGATGGTCATCAGTTCCTCTGATGACAGTATAAGTCAACTCTTTACAACTGTAAAATCGCTGCACTGATTTTTGCACACTCAATAGTGCAATAGTCATTTCATGGAGCATGCCTTGTACCGGATAATTACATACATCAGCCCAATGACCTCACTTGTATATTACGAACATGAGGCAAGAGAAATGCACACACTTGTAAAAATCATATATCATCAATTCTCTCTCAAGTGTGTTGTCGACTTTCAAGTAAGTGAAGAACAAAGCAACAACAAAACCAAGGACCAGATCCCAACACTAAGTCTATCAATGTCCTTAGTATTGTTGTATCTTTGTTAGCGTTATCTATTTGTAACTCCTACCCAACTTATTTAGAAGTATTTCTGTAGGAGATCTTTTGTAAAACCACAAACCATGTGTTTGTGTTTTGGCTAGAGTTAGTCAAAGTATGTGCTTTGTAATAGAGTTATTACAAAGAGGCTTGTAATAGAGTTATTACAAGTAGGTGAAGGATTAAGAGGTTAATTTCTAGATTACAATAGGTTGTAATCTAAAGTTTGCTCAGTTAGTGAAGTTGAAATTCTACGAGGGTAGGTCGTGATTTTTAATCCCGTTAGTTGGGAGTTTTTCATGTAAAACTTTGTTGTGTCTTTTACTTACTGTTGTGTGTGTGTTCTGTGAAAACTGACAGTTTGGTAAACCCTTAGTTTACATCATTTATCTTTTTATCAGCCATTCTTTCTTCAATATCGACTCTTCACTTCAAAATCAATTTCTACTATTCACTTCAAAATCAAGCAATTTCAAAAGTAAATCGAGACCAAAAATCAAAATTCACAAGGAAGCTATTTCCTCATCTTCTTCTTAAAAACAACACTTTGAGACGAGAAATTAGACAAAAGTTCTCCATCTTCCACATAGTCTCCATCTTCTAAGTAAGTTCCTCTAAAAAACAACACTTTGAGACGAGAAATTAGACAAAAAAGAAAAATCTTTTTGTACAGCATATTTTGTGTTTAATTGACACACTTTATATTATGTTGGAGTGTCTAATAGTAATAGGAACAAACTTTAGTTGAGATGTTAAAATGAAAAATCATGCCAACTTTAAGGGTCTTCCTATGTATTTGGCCTATATATATATATATATATATATATATATATATTACTACATCCGTCGGCTATTTTTAATTTAAATAATTGAGTGAGATACTTATTAGGTTACGTTGTTATTAAAAACTACATTAAAACGAAATAATGAGATCTTAACTTACTTGACGATCTACCTAACCCACCACGACATGGGCCGTTTTACTTAAAAATCAATGATTTAAGAAAACCAAACAATCTCAAGAACACATGGAAATTTTTATAAAAGAGATGAAGATCACATGGAGATTTTTATAAATGGTTGAGATTAACTAATTATAAATGCTGCCATCTCGTAATTTTTTAAATTTTTTTAAAAAAAACCTAAGAAACTTAGGGTCAAATTAAGAGGAAATTAGAGTGCTAGTTCTTTATTACATCAAGTAAGGAAGGTCTGCAACTTTGAGCTTTTTCTGTATCTGTTTTATTAAAAGTAAGCAAAGGGAAGAAAACGTATGATTATTTTCAGTGAGAATTTCAAATTGAAGATGTCTCGAAAAGTATGTGCCCTCTAATTATGATCTATGAATGATTTCCTAGCTCCTGATGTAAAATCCTTAGGCAAAGTTGCAAAGATAGCACTAATGATTTGGTTTTTAACACATTTGGCCGCTCGACAAAAATATTTCAGTCCCCTAGCCAATATACATATAGTTACACTAATTATGTATAATATATCTTTCGACTATTTTATTTTTAAGCGTGTGGCTATTTAAGTTAATTTCCCTAGTAATAATTTCTCCATCCAAACTTATAGGAATTTTACTAAGGAATTATTTGATATTCCTTTTTTTTTTTTGGTACGTTCAAGTACTGAAGTAGTCTTACCTAGATGATTTGATGCTCCATCATAATTAGTGTTAACTCATATCTGCTTACCCAAATTCCCGTTATTCTGGAAATTAACATTTCTAAATTTGCCAATTATCAACATCACGAAGATATTCATGACTCACCTCGATGAGATGGGTCACAGAACAATCCTTTTCGTTGGTTATAAATTCTCCAATTTTTCAACAGCCTTGGTCACTAGGCACTATTTATAAAGACCTAATCCCTCAGCCTATACAGTATATCCGACAGTCTTGTTTTCATTGATAAATATGTATTACTATTTCATCTGTCTTTTTGCATAACCCTTTTTTCCTGTTTTGTAGCTTAAAATGGTTCTGAATCTATATGTTGTGCCATGAACTTATTCAAAAAAGAAACTTGAACAATCAATTAACATTGGAAGAACAACAAAGAGAGTACGTACATTAAGTTTACACTTATTAATTGTCATTAGTGATTTTGAGTATATAGTTACTTACTGAATCGCGTGTGATAAGAGAACATGACACGACACTCGGCTGTTGATTGCTAAACTTTATCATCTGGACTCTTTTAATTAAAGTCTACTTGACATGACGGATCATAGAAAAGATTAAGCAAGTTGACCAGTTCTGATATATCATGTCGCAAAAGACTATGTTCGTAATATCGCCAAATTGCAAAGCATGAACCATAGAATCTGAATTGCACTTTAGATGCATGTATAATGAGGCCATTTGAGTACTCCACATTTATTGACAAGTCTTGGCCAATCCTAAACCTGTAGTGCAACAGTGTATACTTTTACGCAAGATCATTCGTGCAGTTGCATTGGCTTACAAATGGGACCAAAGTTTACCACAATTGTCTTGAAATTAATTGCAAAAATGGAACCAATGCACTTCACCTAAACGTCTTTCGAAATGGAAAAATATGAGAAGACATTTTTCTAGGAAATTTGTGAATAGAAAAAGTGGAACGAAACCTGTCCGGCTGTCAGATCCAAAAGCAAAAGACACTGAAAGGGAGATGATTATGATAGTTTTTAGCTTAATTAGAGTCCATTTGTCCCCTACAATGGTTGCATGAAATTGTGGATAATGAAGCACGTATGAACGTGACATCTTCATTTATAAATAGCTAGCAATCAACGTCTTCTTAACCTCTACCATTTGCACACTATGGCTATACTAGTCTCAATAATGTACGAGTCACTACGTATATCAGCTGTCAGGCAGCCACCTGTAAATTTAATTAGACGACTTTTGTTTCAGCACTTGTCAATTGAACTATAATTGTGGAATAATTGAGTTAATCAATCCTTTTAACTTATTTTTCCTTTATAAGAAGATAACGTAATGGATATATAGCTATAGATGTTTGGAAGTTTTTCATTACAAAGTTCTAATATTATTATTGTTGAAGTTGATGTTAATTGTTATTCATTCTTTATTTCTTTTATTTTTTTGGTATCCTCTCTAATTCTTCTTCCAATATTCTAGGAAACTTTTTAAGAAAAGATTTTTAAAAATTATCAACCATGAATAATATTTCTTGCTATTAATTTCGATAAACTTAGCTAAAACTGTCTGTGGAAGAACATCTTGGGCCGGAGTCCAAGAGGGATGGCCTCTCAGGCTTTTGTAACTAACACCTCTTCTAGAAATAAAAAGCAGAGTCAACAAAGCCCAAACAAAAAATCTCAATTTATGGGAAACTACTAGCTATGTCAATTTATAAGTAGCTTATTATAAAAATTGATCAATTCATAAAATATTATAAATATTATCTAAATCTTACCAATCTTATCCAATTAGCTATTTGTAGCCAAAAAATGTCAAATTTTTGCTTTCTTTTGAGTGGGTGTTATTAGAATAGATTGAGTACATATTAAGGAGTTTGAATCTCAGTTTTGGGATGATTTGATGGAGTTTTGAGGTGGTTTAAAATGAAAATTCAAGGTAGAAGATGAACATGAAAAAAATGATATATGTATCACACTGTGTATCATTAGTGTACTACATATGTATCATATTTGTATCACATGTATATCCATGTATACCTCTGTGTGTGATACATGCGTCATATATGTTTGATACATATGTCGCAGAAATATTTTTTTAACTCGATTTTAACTACGAATTTTAAAAGCCAAATCAGTTCAAATCACCTCCAATCTTCCTCAAATTTTGTATATTGACTAATATATATGTTTTCAATAAATTCAACCATACCCATTAAAAAATATCTTTTTTGCTTAGATTATTGGAATCTTGTGTGTGTGTATATATATATATATTTCATCACCTTATTGTTGTTGCTCACACTTAAAATTATGGAAGGAGATCTTTGCATGTGATTCTCGAAAAGAAAGTACCTTATGTATTTAGATTTTTAATTCTTATATGTGTTTGGCTAGGTTTGGTAAGTCTATGATTAATGGCTAGAGGTTAGTAAGTTAGACCTTATTTGGCATTTATGTAAGATACCCTTTTTAGCCGGCTGAAAGTATTTCTCGCAATGAAAAATCACATGATGTAGCTAACTTATACACTGTATTTATCATTCGTAACTACATTTTTAGAAAACTAGTTTCTCGACTCGTGCGTTGCACGTGTATGCTGAGTCAAGTAATACATATTTAAGTAAAATAGTATAAATATTATAACAATAAAATTTTGATTAAATAGTTATATGTGAAAGAATAAAATACAAGTTTCTGTGAAAGATCAATATTGTGGCACGTCGTATGTCGGGGTCAAGATAATTGGATCATATTGTCTGAACCTACAAACATGAAAAATGAAAGTTTAATTAGATATGTGTGAGTTTTTTGTTATTTAATTTGATTTTATGAAGTACAATTATATGCGTGCTTAAACATATCTCGCTTAATACTTTTTTATAGACGATATTCTTGGTGTATGTTCCTTTGATCTGTTTCGATTGTTCTATCATAACCAGGACCCATATTAAATACCGAGTCATGTATTATATATATTATGTTCCTCATCACAAATATACATTCAATATATCAAAGCCTTCAACCTCCAAGGAAACCCGAAGTAATGTCTAAATAAAATAGATTTATTTTATTTTATGATCTTAAAATAATTTTCAAGTATTAAGATAAGTCTAGTTCACATCCTGCACACTTGAAAATTCTCCTCTCATGAATTCATGCATATAATCAAAAGTATAAGCTAACTCATCTTCATTTTTGTAAGAAATAATAATAAGTATAGCTTTTAATCATATATAGAATGTCTAACTTGCATGCATTCAACATCATATAGTAATATATCCACATTAATCATTGGTAGAAATGCATATAGCCAGGCTAGAATCTCGCCAGGGGAAAATATTAACGAAAAAGGTCCAAATATACCCATGTAATTTTGAAAATGGTATAAGAATACCCCTCGTTTTACTATTGAGTTATTTATACCCCTGCAGTTATACTTTGGGTTCAAATATACCCCTCATTTAAATGGAGAGACACGTGTCATCGTCCTGTTGGCCATTTCTAAATATCTCTTAATTAATTAAAAAGACCTATTACCCATACCCGAAAAGCAATTTTCTAAAGCAATTTTTTTTTGTAAATACTGGAAAAAACTGAATTTATTTTTACTAAAAACTGAAAAAACGAATGCTTTATACAAAACTGAAAAATATTTTCTAAAATAATATTTTTGTAAAAACTAAAAAAAAAAACTGAAAAACAATTTTCTAAAGAAATTTAAAACTGGAAAAAACTGAATGTTTTTAATCTACAAACTGAAAAAACAATATTTGTTTTTTCAGTTTTGACAAAAATATTGCTTTAGAAAATTACTTTTCAGTTTTTTTTTAGTTTTTACAAAAGTAATTGCTTTAGAAATTATTTTTCAGTTTTTTTTAAAGCATTATTTTTCTAAAAACTGAAAAAAAATTATTTTCAATTTTTTCAGTTTTTAGTAAAAAAACATTCAGCTTTTTCCTGTTTGGTTTTTAAAAATATTGCTTTAGAAAATTGCTTTTCAGTTTTTACAAAAACATTATTTTAGAAAATATTTTTCAATTTTGTTTAAAGCAGTTTTTTTGTAAAAACTGGAAAAAAATTATTTTCGTTTTTTTTCAGTTTTTTGTAAAAAAGAAAATCATTTTTTTCAGTTTTTACAAAAAACAAATTGCTTTAGAAAATTGCTTTTCGGATATGGGTAATGAGTCTTTTTAATTAATTAGGAGATATTTAGAATTGGCCAACAGGACGATGACACGTGTCCCCCCGTTTAAATAAGAGGTATATTTGAACCCAAAATATGACTGCAGGAGTATAGATAACTCAATAGTATAACGAGGGGTATTCTTAGACCATTTTCAAAAGTACATGGGTATATTTGGACCTTTGCCAAAATATTAATAGTAAGTCGGGAGAAAGAAAATAAAATTAATCTCGTATTGATGTCTCTCCTTGGTTCATTAGTTTAGAGTTTAACTTTGTCTTCTTCCAAAATTGTAGCATCAAATATTGCTAATCATGAGTTGTAGAAGAAGAAATCAAACTTTATATCTCACGAACGACACGATTAATTTTTCATGAACATCAAAGTCTATGTATTGGAATCCTGATTTCAGAATTTTTTATTTTTTATTTGGCCAGAATAATACTTTTTGATTTCCTATAAGGCTTCTTGTTGTATTACCTGGAGAAATTATTTCCACAAGTATGGTATTTTTGGCCATATAGAGAACAAAGCTCTTCATAAAAATAACATAGGGCATAATAGATAAAATTAATAAAGAATAAGCAAAGTTAAGAAAATTAAACCTGAAAGGCTTTTTCTTTGATTCACTACTCTGACGTTGTTGCTCAACCCAAAATTGTTCAATTAACATTTTTGGAGGCAATTTGCCGTAGTCAAAAAGCTGGTCGTATGTTGATTTCCTTGAGATTACTGCAATGAAAAGAAACTCGTTTTAAAATAAAAAATTTAATTCTATGAGTGTAAAATCTATTTGATGTTGCAACATAAGGTTGTGACTATTCCAACTAAGTATATTATTTGTTCGTCTCTTTGTTTGCTTTCTGATATTATTCACGTAGTTTGCATGTGTACTTTTACTTTGTAAAGTTGATCCAGAAGTATTTTTGTATGGATAAGTCATGGTTGAAATGCCATTCATCCATTCTTAAAATTCATGGCATCAAGAAATAATTATCCTGTTTTTTCACCAAATGAATATAATCAAAGTAAATATTGTGCCAAATTAATCGTCATGCTATAGATTCTGCCAACCGTTGTGACTAAACGTGGTGGCTTTTCATGCTTTTTAACAAGGGCCTTCATCATTTTTATGCGATATATTTTCTGTTAATTCTTCGCAAAACATAATCTTATTATCTTCAATTTTCAGAAAAAGTAGTCACATTTTCTTTTCCGCGATGAGTGAAACTCTGAAATCTACTCCGAAACAAAAGATTATTGCCTTTGCTCAAATAGAATTTATACTGTGTGTATTGTTAGCACCATAATGCTCTTTGCAAGTTTGTTTACCAGTCTAGAGAATAAGGATGATAGAGGTGGATGATCATGAATAACATGTTGTTCTCCTCATATACAATGTTCCTTTTGTTTTCTTTTCAGGCAAAATTGCATAAATAGCCTTTTTTATTTTAATTAAGAATATGCAAATTTAACGTTATGGTACGGAACTAATCCTTCATATATGTTTGGTGAGTTCTAGAAATTTTATCAACCATCGTGACTTAATGTGGCTTTGTCATATTTACACAAGAATGAATGTAAAGTTTATGGAAAGGTTGTGACTGTTTGGAGTATGAAGCGTTGGGGGTGGTTGTGTGTTTTTTTAAAAAAAAATAAGTAGGTATTTAAGTTATTTAGAAGGGTATTTAGGTAATTCAAATTTTTAGTTTAAGGCTTCCCACTTTTAATATAGTATAGATTATTATTCCTGGCTATATTTGAATTTTATAGCAAATTCATCTGTATTTCTGTATTCCGATGGAGGAATTTTCCGGCAAATCACATGTATATATCCCTGTATTTTTGTTGTATGTATCTTTGTATACACCCATCTCTTTCTGTATTTCGTCTTAGTTGTATATAGTTGCTCGTATCATTTCATATGACTTACTAGAAGCTTTAGAATAGCTTCTTTAGATTTTCAAATTTTATAAAACTCATATGTGAACACATTACCTTCTTGGACTTGGACATTTCCATTAATCCAATACTTTGCAACACTTGGGAGGGGACAAAAAAAATAGTTTTGCAGAATCTGGCAGAACTCAGCTAATCAGGCTAGTAAATGAATCTGGAGAGCTAAATATTTTTTGCAGCAGGTCAAATAATTAGTTGGCCACATAAGAATCCAGGAGATCCGTGAATATATGCCACAACATGGAAATTCTTCTTAGCCAGAATTATAACAGTAGGATGTAATAGCTAAATAGGAGGATTTGAAAAGCATTGTTACATTACAATTTTAAAGTTCTAAATTAGCCAAGGGCTTAGCTCAGGTTCCCATCACTCGTCCTTGTTACGTTCTGTATTGTTATCGCACATGACTTTGAGATTCGTGATTATAGAATTGAGGAACATCTTTACCAGAACATTTTTCCTTCTCATTTTAGTCAATTCGGAATAATTTTTCTGCGAACTTTCTATAAAAAAACAAATTCCTGAATCTAGACAAGAAAATTTTGAGTGGCACAGTTGTTACCAAATTTTTGAGTGGTGAATACAGGACAATTAAGATCTAAGGCTGATGCAATTTGGGATCCATAGCAAGACAACCATAATCCATCTTCTAACATTAGCAAATCAGATAGCAGCAAATGACAAAGTCTTTGGATGAATATAAAATATCACATCAAGAAATGAGGATCAATTAAAGCAAAGTCTAATTATCACGGGCCCAAATCCTTACATTGGGTAGCGGCACCTGCTCGCCCGTGCGGCGCCTGCAGTTCCCCTTTCTGCAGGCCAGCCTTCCTTCCTGTCCCAGGATTTCCCAAGCACGATCCTGTGTCTGTTGTTGGGGCTCGCCCGCAGGCACGCCCCAACCTTGTGCCGCCTGTAAGATGCCTAGGCCATTGGCCCTAGACATGTCGTGGCGCTCCATCTTAGGATCACAATCTATGCGCGCCATGAGGGATTGGCTTAGGACATGCCCTTGTCCTTACCCTAACACTGAGCATCGCTCCCGCGTGCACAGCCCAGTCCTCAAGCTTGACACTCGCCTAGTGCATCCGCGACTAGCTCGTGCCTCGCCCGAGTAAGACAACCTTTAGCCCTTGGCCATTGTCATGCGCCTCTTTCGTGCCATGCCCATACATAGCCTTCTTGCAGCACGCTTCCATTCCGAAGTAGTGCAGTGTCGCCCACACCTGCACCTTTAGGCCAACGGACCCTTGCTTGCATGGTTGAACCAAAGCCATGCTCACAAGTCGACACATGATGCCCCTATGACAGGTGCGTCAAGTATCCATTCGGCACGGAGGTCTCATTCCAACATTCGGCAGCCCGCGGGGCTGGCCGTTCCACACTTCGAGCCTCCAGCACCACATTGATGCCCAACGCGGGCCCTAAGGCGTCGCGCCGTCCATACGAGTTCCCGATCTCGTATGGATACCTTTGACACTCCTTTGAGTCATCTAGGCAGGCCCTTGGGGTTCGCCCCCAAGGCAGCTCGTTCTATACGGCTCGGTGGCAGCACGTATGGGGGAGGCATGTCGGAGCTTTCATCACCTATACCCCCCTTATATATGCTTAAAATTAAAAAGCCCAAGTTGCCCGAGTAGACTGCTCTACGTTAGACCATCAGAATGACCTTTTCTTACCAGTTCTTGGCCGAAATCACAACTCCAAAATGTGCGTTGTGACATCCTCCCACACTCATAATGTCATCGTCCTCGATGACACATCATGGCTTAAGAAATCCCGGAGTCTGCCCCCTCAGGTATGCCCATTCAAGCTCCCTTTGTCCTGTGAGTTGGACTTCCTCGAAGTCCTTTCTCAAAAGGAGTCGTGCCCCATGCACTTCTCCTCCTAAGTATCTTCCAAGCGTGCCTCTGCACTTCACCTCCATTCGGTGTTCACTTGGAAAACGCCTCCGCCCTTGCACCCTCTGGTGTCTAACTTTGTGATTGACCCAAACTAGTCAATCACACCATGACCCCGCGGTCTTCATGTCCGTCTGAAGCTTTCCTTCACAGGTTAGCACATCAATGTGCTCTTTTAACGTCGCTCACGTAGCCTTAAGATGCCCTCTCTGGCATAGCTCTCGCAGCCTTTCGCTCACGTAGCCTTAAGATGCCCTTGGCATGGCTCCCATAGCCTTTCGCTCCCGTAGCATTAAGACGCCCGTTTGGCATAGCTCACGTAGCATTCCGCTCCCGTGGCTTTCTTTGCCCACTACCTTGAAGATGTGTTCGCTCCCAGACCCGCGAATTCGTCCATATGCCTCTTGCATAGGCGGGATCCTCCCACACTCAATGTGGAGGATACATCTTAGCTCT
>AWOL01S0020831.1:12544-26157 GCA_000715115.1 Nicotiana otophora
ACTTTTACCTCTCGTGAGCACTTGAAATTTTTATGGACTTTGTAAAAGTTCAAGTGTGGGGTGGAGGTTTGGCTTTTGAGTTGAACTATTGAAATAAAGAGAAAGGTGCATTAGTTTGAAATAGTAAGAGCCCCTTGAATTGAAAAAGAAAATGAAATAAGAAAAGTAGTTGTATTGTTGTTAAAAATATTCCTTGATAGTGGTAATTGTTAATGTATTCATGCTTAAAGAAGTTGGGAGTTGATGTATATTGATGTGAAGGCGGAGTTATGGTTTGACATAAGTGTGGGGTTTTGAACAGTTAGCTGTATGTATTAAAGTGCGTAGGGAGGTGTAGTTACTCTTATATCCAAATGTATCATACCCATCCGACAACCTACATTACAACCAAATAAAGTCATACTTGATCCTTAACTGAATGGGCTCAATTAGTAGAGTAGTACACTACAGGCAAGCCTATGGTACGTCTTTTGTGGCATATGAATGTTGTTTCTGAGAGAGAGTGAATTGTTTCTATATTGAGTTCCTAATTGTTCTTAATTTTATTGTGTATGGAACTACTCTCTATTGTTATGTGAGGGCACTTGATTCATGAAGGAAAGGTAATGTCGTTTACGTATGTGTTAGAGTAAGTGAGCGGGTTGCGAAACATATGTGGTTCTTTTGAGTCAAATCTCGAGGTGAGGATGTTACGGTATTGTGCTTAATCTGTTTTAAACATTCATGGTGTGATGATTAAGGATAGTTGTTTAAAAATGTCATGTCTTTATAAAGTGTAGTTTGATTTCTCGAGGACGAGCAATGTTTTAAGTGGGGGATGTTGATGGTAGGCTATAATTACGTCTTTTAGTCGCTTATTGCACACTAATTCATTGCACGTTACTTGTGTTGAGCTTAAATTGGTAGTGTTTTGCACTTATTGTGTGTTTTATGCTTTGTAGGAGTGATTCCGAGTTATGTAATTTTGTGGAGCTACTTCGAGCTATTTGGAGATTTCAAGTATGAGTAAAAGCCCAAGGAATTAAGTCGGGATCGTGTTCGAGGTCGAGGATCACGCATGGACATCAAAATTCAAGCAAAAAGCAAATTTGCACTGCTGTGGTATATGGGGTGGCACGTGGTGCACCGTAGCAGTGTGTTTTGGCAGCATGATGAAAGTTACATGCTCCCTGATAAGTCCCACAAATAGCACGCATGGCACGTCAACCCATGCGGCGCGGCTGTGCAATATTTACAGAGTTATTTTCCTATTTCGGCTAGAAAATATTGATTTCGTCTAGCCCCGACCCTACTTGGTATAAATACATGCAAAAATATTATTTTCTTGACTTTTGACATATCTTGGACCTAAGGACGCTAATGAGGAGTTGGAAGAACACAAGCACAAGGATTTCATCATTCCTTCCTCACTCAAGACCCGAGTTTGGATCAGATTTATGTTTTTATCTTTAATTATATTTATGTTTTGACGATTGTTTGTGAATTATAACTCTAGTTTTTTGCATTGAATCGTTTGAAAGATTTAATTATTGCATCGACATTCACTAGTTCATTTAATCAGGAGAGGCATAACTTGTGATATTTTTGCATTATATTGTTGGTTGAGTTCATAGATTCTTCTAAGTAATCGAAAGAGGCTAGTTGAATTAAACTTAGTTAGGAGAATAACCGAAAAAGGTTTTCCTAAAGACCAATCCACTACGCATTCTTGTACATATTCACGTGCTTAAATCGGTTCATCTCGTGCGGTTAAGACCTAATCGAGAGAGGAGTTTTTGCTGAACGTTTGAACTAATAATTGAGTGAATTCGAGAGACTCACTTGAACATTAGAAGTGAATTATCTAAAGTTAGATCCCGAACAATTATCTTGCACCTATCCTGTCTAAACCCTATCTTCTCCCACTGATAACCTTTATTGCTTATCCCTTGTCTTGATAGTCACTAGTCAATAGCTTTAGATAATTAGTTAATTTTAGTTATTAATCCTATAAATCTCAACTGTTGATTCTCCTGGATAGCAATCAAGCTAGAAATTATGAGAATACTATTTAAATCCACTCCCCGTGGATACGATATTATACTATACTATCTTTTATTAGCGAGCATAATTTCAGTGTGTGTTTTGCGCTTGTCAAATTTTGGCGCTGTTGGCGGGGATTGGAAATCAATAGTGTTTGAAATAGTTTGTAGTGCTAATTCAGGAATTCTTTCTTTTATTTTTGTTTTTCCCTTTTCACGGTTGGTGTTCATTGGATGTGCGCAGGTTAAAAGTTAAGATTGGTGCATGACTCGAGCTTATGCGAAAGACGATGTAGTGTACTAATGGGCATTCCACTTTTTACATAAATATGATGTAAAGGAGTGTCTTTGAAGCTTGCCCAGTGGATCGATTAGAACCTGGGAGGAGATGACCAGAATATTGCTTGATAAATATTTCTCCTCAGCTAAGATGGGCAAGATTAGAAGAGAAATCCATAACTTCTGCTAGAAAGAGATTGAAATAGTTTTTGAAGCATGGGAGAGGTTTAAGGAGATAGTTATAAATTGGCAACATAGCATAATTGATCTTTGGATGCAACTCCAGGTTTTTTGGGAAGGATTGACACCGGCCTCGCGTAGAACATTGAGGAATGTAGTTGGAGGCCCTTTGATGAAGGAGACTCCAGGGGAGAACTTACAATTAATGATGAGTTATTTGAAGATTCCAATCAGTGGCCCTCTGCGAGTGGTGAAAGAATAAAATCAATTGGTGTTCACCAAGTTGATGCTAATACATCTGTGCAGGTACAACTTGATGCTATGGCAAAAGAAATACAAAAGCTCCCCTTAGCCGGGATATGAAATGAGCCTCACATAGCTTGTGATATATGTGGAAGAGGACACCCTACCCATGAGTGTCAAGTCTCAACTCAGGAAGTGAATGCTGTGGAAAATTATGATTTTAATGCAATGGGTCAGAGGCACCCCGGTATTTTATGGAGTTCACCTGGGGGTACTGCAAATGCATGGCAACAGAAATACCCTAGACCCTAGGTACAAAGAGCTTTAGTCTTCCAAAATCAGCAGAGACATCAATATTAGCCTCCACAATCTAATCAGTCCAGTATGGAAGATCTAATTAAGGCTTTTACTATCAAGGCAGATGAGAGGCCTAAAACTGATAGCTCAGTTATATGGGAACATAGAGCAGCTATCAAAGAACTGAGCACAGGTTTTCAGAACCTGGAAAGATAGGTTGGGCAGCTAGCTACTCTATTGTTTGAGAGGATTCCATGAACTCTCCTAATACAGAAAGAAATCCCAATGAAACAGTGAATGCTGTAATTTTGAGAAGTGGGCAAGGGTTGAAAGATCTCACCCCTAATCCAAAATGATGTGAGACTTGAAAAAGAAAGTGGGGAGAAGCTGAAGAGTGATGTTGATAAGAAGAAGAAAGACCATATGAAAGGCGAGAAGAACAAGAAGGAAGAAAACTCGTGAAGGGAGGACCTTGAGGAGAGCGGGCATATGTTTGCTATGCCTTTCCCTCAAAATAAAAGTAGAGACAAGCTATACAAACAGTTTGGGTGATTTCTGGTTGTTCTGAAACAGGTTCATGCGAACTTATTATTCACAGAAATGTTCTCACAGATGCTTGCTTATGCCAAATTCCTGAAAGAGAGCATTACGAAGATGTGGAAAATAGAGGCGACCTCAGTGGTCAAGCTCACAGAGCATTGCAGCGCGATATTGCAAAATAAATTCCCACAAAAGTGGGGACATCTAGGGAGTTTTACTATACCTTACTCTTTAGGAACTATTAATTTTGATAAATCCTTATGTGATTCTGGTGCCTCAAATAATTTAATGCCTCTATCTATCTACAGGAAATTGGAGAGATAAGGTCTGCATCCATATCTTTGCAGCTGGAAGACCAAATGACTACAATACCCGAGGGGATAGTAGAAGATGTGTTAGTTCGGGTGTATAAGTTCATATTTCTTGTAAATTTTATAGTGATAAATATGGAGCAAAACAAGGAGGTCCCCCTCATCCTTGGAAGACCATTTTTAGCGACGGGTAGATCTACATTAGATATAAATGAGAGAAAACTCATGCTTAGAGTGGGTGAGGAGACTGTGACTTTTAAGACGGATATAGCAAAGGGGGAACAGAAGGACAAACGAGTGGCGAGTGTCGAGTGGAAAGTAAAGGGCTCTAAAGAGAAGGCTGCAGTGAGCGAGAAAGATAAGTGTCGGGTGTACCCAAAGAAGGCCGAGAATAAGTTGTTTTCATAGATTGGTGCATTAGTTTGGGCGTGAANTGATGCTTGCTTATACCAAATTCTTGAAAGAGAGCATTACGAAGAAGTGGAAAACAGAGGCGACCTCAGTGGTCAAACTCACAGAGCATTGCAACGCAATATTGCAAAATAAACTCCCACAAAAGTGTGGACATCTAGGGAGTTTTACTATACCTTACTCTTTGGGAACTATTAATTTTGATAAATCCTTATGTGATTCTGGTGCCTCAATTAATTTAATGCCTCTATCTATCTACAGGAAACTGGAGAAGCACATTGGAGAGATAAGGTTAGCATCCATATCTTTGCAGCTGGAAGACCAAATGACTATAATACCCAAGGGGATAGTAGAAGATGTGTTAGTTCGGGTGTATAAATTCATATTTCTTGTAAATTTTATAGTGATAAATATGGAGCAAAATAAGGAGGTCCCCCTCATCCTTGGAAGAGCATTCTTAGCGACATGTAGATCTACATTGGATATAAATGAGAGAAAACTCATGCTTAGAGTGGGTGAGGAGACTGTGACTTTTAAGACGGATATAGCAAAGGGGGCGTAGAAGGATAAACTAGTGGCGAGTGTCGAGTGTCGAGTGTCAAGTGGAAAGTAAAGGGCTCGAAAGAGAAGGCTGCAGTGAGCGAGAAAGATAAGTGTCGGGTGTACCCAAAGAAGGCCGAGGAGAAGTTGTTTCCATGGATTTGTGCATTAGTTTGGGCGTGAGGAATGGATCCCGACTTCGACTCATACGCCTACTAGATGTTTAGGTAAGTTTTTTGTGCCGTATGCTTTTTAGTTGTGTGCCATGAGGACATCACAACTTAAAGTGTGGGGTGGGGGATATTTGTATGTATGTATATTAGTTTTCTTTTTGTTAGTTCTAGGAGTTATAGATAGAAAGATTTTAGATTTTTCCCGACGATGGATATCATAGATTGGTTTCTTGAGCGATTAAAGTCGAAGGAAAAAGAAAAAAAACATTCTTTTGTTAGGCAGTAAAACAAGCCCCCCTTGGGTTTTCTTTATGATGCGGTTCTTTTCCAAGGGTTTTATTTTAACCGGGTGGCAGTAAGTTTAATTTTCTTTGTAGGAGTAGGAAATCTTGTGCTGTGATTTGAAACGAAGGAAATATCTCTTGACTTTATTATACCTTGAGAATAGTAAGTGCTTTAGTTGTGACGCTTAGGCTCAGTTATTTACTCTTGTATAAGTACCTTTAATTGTATGATCTTAACTTAGCTTAACTGCTTTGACTATAGTGTCTTGATAGTCCAATTTTGAGTGAGTTATATGCCATGTGTGTGTGAGATTTTGTGTTATTTCGTGCATTGCATTTGATGTCTAGAACGTTTCTCATGTGTTTGCAAAGCGAAATTGTAGTCTTATTCAGTCTTGGAAGTGATATAGGCATATCTTTGTTCAGCCAATTATATGCTTTTACCCTCCTAATTTTTATGTATCTTTGTCACCCCTTTGAGCCTATAATCTTGTTTCATTTGCAACCACATTACAAGTCTTACTCATTTATTTGAATTGACCATCTATTTGAACCTTGTATCTCTCGTGAGCACTTGAATATTATATGAACTTTGTTAAAGTTAAAGTGTGGGGTGGTGGTTTGGGTTTTGAGTGGAACTATTGAAATAAGGAGAAAGGTGCATTGTTTTGAAAAAGTAAGAACCACTTGAAATGAAAAAGAAAACGAAAAAAGTAAAGTAGTTCTATTTTTGTTAAAAAAATTCCTTGATAGTGGTAATTTTTGATGTATTTGTGCTTAATGAAGTTGGGAGTTGATGTATATTGATGTGAAGCTGGAGTTATGGTTGACATAAATATGGGGTTTTGCACGGTTAACTATATGTATTAAACTGCTTCGGGAAATGTAGTCACTCTTATATCCAAATGTATCCTATCGATCCAGCAGCCGACATTAGAACCAAATAATGTCCTACTTGATCCTTGACTGAATAAGCTCAATTAGTAGAGTAGTACACTACGGGCAAGCCTATGGTACGTCTTCTGTGGCATATGAATGTTGTTTCTCAGAGTGAGTGAAGTCTTTCTCTCTTGAGTTCAAAATTGTTCTTAATTTTGTTGTGTGTGGAACTAGTCTCTATTGTTGTGTGAGGGCACTTGATTCACGAAGGAAAGGTAATTTCGTGGACCTCTGTGTTAGAGTAAGTGAGCGGGTTGTGAAAAATATGTGGTGCTTTTGAGTCAAATCTCGACATGAGGATGTTACGGTATTGTGCTTAATCTGTTTTAAATATTCTTGGTGTAATGAGTTAGGAGAGTTTCTTAAAAAGGTCGTGTCTTTAAAAAGTGTAGTTTGATTGCTTGATGGTAGGCTATAATCTCATGTTTTGGTCGCTTATTACATTCCAATTTACTGCAGTTTAATTGAGTTTGATCGTTAATTGCTAGTGTTTTGCACTAATCATGTTTTTCATGCTTTGTAGGAGTGTTTTCGAGTTATGAAGATGTTACAGAATGAATTTGGATGATTTATAGCTTTGAAGTGTGAGTAAAAGTTCAAGGGAATAAATCAGGATCGCGTACAGGTGTCGATAACCATGTCGGGATAGCTAAAAAGCAAGAAAAATCCATAGTCAAAGAAAGTCCCACAGCCGCGGCACATGAGGCTCCGCATGGGGCATAGTAGCAGGCCTATTCTCTATTGTCTATCAGAAATTAACTCATTGAACTTCTCCACTAATGACCCGCATGGTGCATCGCCCCATGCGGCGCGCCTGTGCAATCCTTTCAGAGTTATTTTCCTATTTCGCGCAGGTATTTTCGTCTGGGCCTGACCCTACTTAGTATAAATACATGTAAAAATGTTATTTTATGGACTTCTAACACATCTTAGACCTACGTAATCCAAGGAGGAGGTGGAAAAGCAAAAGCTCAAGGATTTCATCATTCAATCCTCACTCAAGACAAGGGTTTGTATCGTTTTATGTTTTCCTTTAACTTAAACATTGTTATGATGAATTACTCCATATCCATGGAGTAGTTCTCTTTAGGGTTTGATGGATTTGGTGTATTGATACTTGTTTGTGGATAATTAACTCTAGTTTTATGTATTGAATCATTTGGATGTTTTAATTGTTGCATCTATATTCACTTGTTCATGTAGTCGAGAGAGGCATAACATGTGATATTGCTACATTATACTTTGTTGGTTGAAGTCAGTAATTTTTCTTAGCAATCGGAAGAGGCTAGTTGAATTGTTGATTAAACATAGTTAGGAGGATAATCGAGAGCGGTTCTCCTAGAGACCAATCCACTATGAATTCTTGCATATCTTCACATGCTTAAAATTGGTTCTTCTTGTGAGGTTGAGACTTAATCGAGAGAGGCATTTCTGCTAATCAATTGAATTAATAACCAAGTGAATTCGAGAGACACTTAGAATTGAATTATCTAGAGTAAAATCCCAAACATTTCTCTTACACCTACCCTATCAACCCTATCTTCTCCCAATTGATATCTTCCTTTGCTTAATACTTGCGTTAATTGTCATTAGTCAATAGTTTAGACTCTTTGTTAATTTTAGTTTGAATCAACTGAGCTTAATTTTAGTTTAAATCACATACACCTCAGTTGTTGATCATCTTGGATATCAATTTAGCTACAAACTATGATAATACTATTTAAATCAAATCCCTGTGGATATGATATTATAAATTATTATATTCGACTAGCGAGCATATTGTAGTGTGTGTTTTACACTCGTCAAATTGTGGGGTGTTGATTGTAGGCTATAATTACGTGTTTTAGTCTCTTATTGCACTATAATTCACTACACTTTACTTGTGTTGAGCTTTAATTGGTAGTGGTTTTGCACTTATTGTGTGTTTCATGCCTTGTAGGGGTGATTCTGAGTTATGTAGATATTGTGCAGCTAATTCGAGCTATTTGGAGCTTTGAATTCTGAGTAAAGTCCCAAGGGAATAAGTCAGGTTCATGTTCGGGGGTAGATGATCACGTCTGGACATCACAAATCAAGACAAAAGCAACACTATGAGGAAATTTCACTGCTACGGTGTGTAGGGCGGCACGTGGTGTGCCGCAGTAGTGTGTTTTGGCAGCTTGATGAAAATTACATTCTCCCTCATAAGTGCCACTAATGCCCCGCATGGCGCGTCACCCCATGCGGCGTGCTTGTACAATCTTACAGAGTTATTTTCCTATCTCGGCTAGGAAAGGGTGATTTCGTCGGGGCCCGACCCTACTTGGTATAAATACATGAAAAATGTTATTTTCTGGAATTTTGGCATACATTAGATCTAAGGAAGCCAAGGAGGAGTTGAAGAACACAAGCACAAGGATTTCATCATTCCTTCCTCACTCAAGACCCGAGCTTGGATCGAATTTATTTTTTCCTATACTATAATTATATGTGAGATGAATTTCTCCATGTCTATGGGGTAGTTCCCTCTAGGGTTTGATGGATTTGGTGTATTGATGATTGTTTGTGCATTATAACTCTAGTTTTATGTATTGAATCGTTTTGGAAGATTTAATTTTGGCATCTATATTCACTAGTTAATGTAATCGAGAGAGGCATAACGTGTGTTATCTTTGCATTATATTGTTAGTTTAGTTCATAGATTATTCTAAGTAATCGAAAGAGGCTAGTTGAATCACTGCCTAAACCTAGTTAGGAGAATAATAGAATGAGGTTTTCCACTACGCATTCTTGCATAGCTTCACGTGCTTAATTTGATTCATCTCATGAGGTTAAGACTTAATTGAGAGAGGAGTTTCTTCTGAACGTTTGAACTAATAATTGAGAAAATTTGAGAGACTCACTTGAACATTGGAAGTGAAATATCTAGAGTTAGATCTCGAATAAGTATCTTACACCTATCCTATCAAAACCATATCTTCTCCCACTGATAACCTTATTTGCTTATCCCTTGTCTTGATAGTCACTAGTCAATAGCTTTAGATTCTTAGTTAATTTTAGTTATTAATCCTATAAATCTCAATTGTTGATTCTCCTAGATAGCAATCAAGCTAGAAATTATGAGAATAATGTTTAAATCAAATCTATATGGATACGATATTATATTATACTATATGTGATTAACGAGCATAATTTAAGTGTGTGATTTGCGCTTGTCAAATTTTGGTGCCATTGTCGGGGATTTGCAATCAATACCATTTGAAATAGTTTGTAGTGCTAATTCAGGAGTTTTTTCTTTTTATTTTATTTCCCTTTTTACGGTTGGTGTTCGTTCGTTGTGTGCATGTTACAAGTTACGATTGGTGCTTGATAAGAGTTTATGCAAAAGAAGTGCTACCATATGAGCCAAAGTTAGAAACAAAACTACGACAACTGAGGAAGGAAAGAGATCTCACAGAGAAGTTAGAAAAGGTTGGGCAACCCTCAACCAAAGAAACTGTGGCCGGAAATGGTGATGATAATGTAGATTTGGCTGCAAGAGAGGTATCCCAACAATGATAAAACGCTGCACAGGATGCTGAGGAAGCAACTATTAGAGCTGCATAGAATTTCTATGAAGAAGAGAGGGGTCACATAATTAATCAACGTCAACCTTTGGCTGCAGACCAATTTGGAAATATAGCTCCCATGCCTGGGAGACCAATTTGGCAATTATGCTAGACCGGTCTACAATCAAGGATTATCAAGTGTTAGACCACCTCCAATAGCAGCAAACAACTTTGTGTGGAAGCAAGGGTTGCTTCAAACCATTCCGAATTATTATGTCTTCATAGGAAAGATGAACGAAAATTCAAACACACATCTAATGGACTTCAAGGAGATTATGAAAAACTTTCAATATAATGAGGTGTCACAAGATGCAGTGTACTTAAGGGCATTCCCCTTTTGACTTAAAGATGATGTGAAGGAGATGACCAGATTATTGCTTGATAAATATTTTTCCTCAGCTAAGACGGGCAAAATTAGAAGAGAAATCCATAACTTCTGCCAGAAAGAGATTGAAATAGTTTTTGAAGCTTGGGAGAGGTTTAAGGAGGTAGTTAGAAATTGGCAACACAACAGAATTGATCTTTGGATGCAACTCCAGGACTTTTGGGAAGGATTGACACCGGTCTCGCGTAGAACATTGAGGAATGTAGTTTGAGGCCCTTTGATGAAGGAGACTCCAAAGGAGAACTTACAATTCATGATGAGTTATTTGAAGATTCCAATCCGTGGCCCTCTAAGAATGATGAAAGAAGAAAATCAATTGGTGTTCACCAAGTTGATGCTAATACATCTATGCAGGTACAACTTGATGCTATGATTAAGAAATACGAAAGGTAACCTTAGTCGGGATACGAAATGAGCCTCACCCAACTTGTGATATATGGGGAACATGACACCCTACTCATGAGTTTCAAACCTTAACTGAGGAAGTAAATGTTGTGGGAGATTATGATTTTAATGCAATGGGTCAGAGGCACCCCCTATTTTCATCGAGTTCACCTGGGGGAACTTCGAATGAATGGAAACAGAACAACCCCTGTACCCAGGGACAAGGAGCTCCTGTCTTCCAAAATCAACAGAGGCAGCAATATCAGTTTCTGCATTCCAATCAGTTTAGTATGGAAGATGTAATGAAGGCTTTTATTATCAAGACATATGAGAGGCTTGAAACTCATAGCTCATCTATACGGGAACATGGAGCAGCTATCAAAGAACTGGGCACAGGTTTTCGGAACCTGGAAAGTTAGGTTGGGCCGGTAGCTACTCTATTGCCTGAGAGGATTCAAGGAACTCTCCATGAGGATACAGAAAGAAATCCCAAAGAAACATTAAATGTTGTAACTTTGGGAAGTGGGCAAGTGTTGAAAGATCTCACCCCAATCGAAAATGATGTGAGATTTGAAATAGAAAACGGGCAGTAGCTAAAGAGTGATGTTGGTAAGAAGAAGAATGGCCAGATGAAAGGTGAGAAAAAGAAGAAGGAAGAAAACTCGAGAAGGGAGGACCATGAGGAGAGCGAACATATGCCTGCTCTGCCTTTCCCTCAAAGGAAACGTAAAGAAAAGCTTGACAAGTAGTTTTGGAGATTTCTGAATGTGCTGAAATTGGTTCATGTGAACTTACCATTCATAGAAGTGTTCTCACAGATGCCTGCTTATGCCAAATTCATGAAAGAGATCCTTATGAAGAAGTGCAAAATAGAGGAGACTTTATTTGTCTAGCTCACAAAGCATTGCAGCACGATATTGAAAAATAAACGACCACAAAAGTGTGGAGATCTAGGGAGTTTTACTATACCTTACTCTTTAGGAACTATTAATTTTGATAAATGCTTATGCTATTCCGGTGCCTCAATTAATTTAATGCCTCTATCTATCTACAGGAAACTTGAGATGAAGATTGGAGAGAAAAGGTCTGCACCTATATCTTTGTAGCTGGCAGACCAAACTATAATAATATCCTAGGGGATAGTGGAAGATGAGTTAGTTCGGGTGGATAAGTTTGTATTTCTTGTGGATTTTATAGTGGTAAATATGGAGGAAAACAAGGAGGTCCCCCTCATTCTAGGAAGACCATTCTTAGCGATGGGTAGAGCTACATTAGATATACGCGAGAGAAAAATCATTCTTAGAGTGGGTGAGGATACTGTGACTTTTAAGATGGATGTANCCTAGGGGATAGTGGAAGATGAGTTAGTTCGGGTGGATAAGTTTGTATTTCGTGTGGATTTTATAGTGGTAAATATGGAGGAAAACAAGGAGGTCCCCCTCATTCTAGGAAGACCATTCTTAGCGATGGGTAGAGCTACATTAGATATACGCGAGAGAACAATCATTCTTAGAGTGGGTGAGGATACTATGACTTTTAAGATGGATGTAACAATAGGGGCACAAAAGGATAAACCAGCTGCGAGTGTCGAGTGGAAAGTAAAGGGCTCGAAAGAGAAGGCTGTGGTGAGCGAGAAAGATAAGTGTGGGGTGTATCTAAAAAGGGCCGAGAAGAAGCTATCCGCATGGATATGTGCATTAGTTCGGGCGCGAGGAATGGAGCCTACTTCGACTCAGACCCCGACTAGATGTTTGGCAAAGTTTCCTTTACCTTATGCTTTTAAACTGTGTGCCAGGAGCACATGACACAACTTAAAGTGAGGGGTGGGGGATATTTGTATGTATGTATATTAGTTTTCTTTTTCTTAGTTGTAGGAGTAAGAGATAGAAAAAGTTTAGAATGTTTTTTAATGTTTTCAATTTTTCCCGAGGATGGATATCATTGGTTTGGTTTTTCTTTGTGTCGTGGTTCTTTTCCAAGGGTTTTAATTGAACTAGGAGTAGTTACACCTTGAAGGAAATATCTGTGTGCCGTGGTTCTTTGCGCTGCGATGTGAAATGAAGGCAATATCTCTTAACTTTATTACACCTTGAGAATAGTAAGTGCTTTAGTTGTGACGTTTAGGCTAAGTTTTTGACTCTTGTATAACTACCTTGAATTGTATGATCTTAACTTAGCTTTACTGCTTTGACTATAGTGTCTTGATAGTCCAATTATGGGTGAGTTATATGCCATGTGTGTGTGAGATTTTGTGTTGTTCTGTGCATTGCGTTTGATGTTTAGAACATTTTTCGTGTGTTTACAAAGCAAACTGGTAGTCTCATTCAGTCTAGGAAGTGATATAGACGTTTCTTTGTTGAGCCAGTTTTATTCTTTTACCCACCTATTTTTTATGTATCTTAGTCAACCCCTTTGAGCCTATAATCTTGTTTCGTTTGCAATCACATTACAAGCCTTACCCATTTGTTTGGTCTGACTATCTATTAGAACCTTTTACCTCTCGTGGGCACTTGAATACTTTATGAACTTTTTAAAAGTTAAAGAGTGGGGTGGTGGTTTGGCTTTTGAGTGGAACTATTGAAATAACTATAAAGGTGAATTATTTCGAAGTTGATGCATGAAATAAGTAATTTTTGATGTATTCATGCTTAAAGAAGTCGGGAGTGTCACGACCCAACTGGAGGGTCATGACTAGCACCCGGGCCATACTTGCCGAGCACCAACGTACATTTTATCTAACCTTCCTTATTATCTTTAAGGGCCGACAAGATCAATATAAATGGTATACATGGATCATGAACATCCAACAATGAAAGATAATGTCATGAACATATATAACATGGGATGACAAGACTGTCAAGAAACTATATATAAGGTACGAGCTACCATGCTGTCGTGAANCTATAAAGGTGAATTATTTCGAAGTTGATGCATGAAATAAGTAATTTTTGATGTATTCATGCTTAAAGAAGTCGGGAGTGTCACGACCCAACTGGAGGGTCATGACTAGCACCCGGGCCATACTTGCCGAGCACCAAC